>OZ022582.1:3749920-3979709 GCA_963669155.1 Arbacia lixula | reverse complement strand
ACAACGATCTTCCTCATTTTTATCCATTTTGATGACTTCTTCGACGAATTAACACTCGACAAAAATAGGCTGTGGTTAGGGGAGGGAAGGATGTAGTGAGGTTAATATGTGATTTTAAAGTAACTTTATGGACCGAAAAATCGCAAGAAACTAACACAGTTTTCAACGGCTTTCCAATATGTGCGCACACACCTAAATTTTAGATGAAGTATAATTTCCCCGCAGCAGGGCCTACACTCGGAGTGGAGTTATTAATCTATTAATGTGAACATGAATATTTTGAGTATATTAAGAAAAGCTGTATGTCATACAACAATTTATTTCAAAATATTTTTTTTTAAAGAAATGCAACACTGCCTCATCATGTATGCCAAATCTACGTAAACGGATATACGAGAGAATGAGAGAGAGAGAAAGAGAGAGAGAGAGAGGGAGAGAAGGGAAGGGGTAACGAGGTGGGACTAACTTTAAGATACTTTTTCAATATCTTTTATTATCTTGAACTTGCTCATAGATGACATCATCGAAAAGCCGTGGGACTCTGGGCACTTCTGCCAGCTGCCGTGACGTCACCAACACGTCATGCTTCCCTTGGCGCATCCCCAAGCCCAGAATCCCCGCTGCACTGCGCACTCTGCCCAGCAAGCTGCGCAACAGTACATCTGTGACGTCACAGCCCCGACAAGAGGCACTTCCGACCAATGGCGGCAGCTCTTTCTTTAGTGCGATCAGGCGACGCTTTCACCCCAACCGCGTCGAGCCTTTCAGGAACGTCGGAGATGATGGAGACGCTCTCTTCCACAAAGTCACAGTGTCGCAGTCAGGTGGTCACGTTACTGGTCAGTTTGCGAGACTAGCGGTCGCTGCCGTTGGCAAGCGGCGGCCAGCGAATGGACACAGCCTACGTCATCAAGTGTATGAGCAGACTCAGAACTGCATTACTCATGCATTCCTTCTCCCGGGTGCTGTAGCTGATGACGTAATATTGGAAAGCTCGTCTGCAGCCTTAACTTCTAAGGCCGCTCTGAGGACAGATTCTGCCTCAAGTCAAAGAGTCAGTGTTGATGAAGCAAAACGTGACCTACAGCAACCGAAGAAAGAGGACGGCCAGATCAATCTTGGAGATCGACATCCTAAGCCTGATAAGGTCGATATTCTCATCAACGATAACGACTTTGCTTCTGGTTACTGTATGAGGTTAGATGAAGAGGAGATCGTGGAAGCTGCGTTGAGCTCGGGCGAGATAGTCGAGGGGAGCTCGCCCCGAGAAGCCAATGAGCCAAAGGCTCCGTTGGAAAATGACATGGATGAGAAGGATACATTGTCAGGTGATGAAGGCAATGTTGTATCCTCACTTCCGCTCTATGAGGATGACGAAAAGGAGGACGATACCCGCAAGGATAAAGTCGCGTACGTCGACGAAGACAACGAGGATGAGGAGATAGAATTCTTCGACAAAACAAACGAGGAGTGCGATGACGATCTAGACCTCGATGATCTCCTCGATCGCTGTCCGAAGTCCTCCGTCATCAGGCACCTCCAGTCGGCCATGGAGCTGTCCAAGTGCGTCACCCGTCAGATGGAGAGGGCGCTGCAGAAGTGGTCCCGCATCTCCTGCGGCCCGTTCCCCAAAGTCCCTGGCAGGAGCCTGGCCAAGGCCGAAGTCATCGATGAGAGAACCGTGGCACTGCGGACCGAGAGCGCCCGCCAGCTGGCCGAGATGAACAAGATGTTCTTTAACTTCTACTGCGTGACGGAGGAGCTCGATGCGGTAGAAAACAGGCAGAGCTGGTTCGTGGAGTCCATCAAGGAGAGGAAGGCGATGGCTGGTGATGAGGATCTCCCCAAACCGGGCAGTCTTCCCAAAGACGGGAAGAGTCTGGCAGAGCTGTACCTAGACCACAGGGCGGAAGGCAGGTCGGCGGACCATAACGTCAGGGCTCTACTGGGACCCAGGATCCCTCCAACCATCGAGGAAGAGGACTAGAAAGGAGTAGACACATCTACCTTGGTAAATGGAATTGGACAAACTAGCCGTTCTGCTCTTCTAGCTCCGCTATGGCACAAGTGACTACTAGTAGATCGTGTGTAGTGTATGGACAAAGAATAAGGATTCCCTTACCAATCGGCACCAGAACAGAAGAACATCGTTATTCTGCTGCTCCATAATATGACGAATAAGGAATGGATATCATCATTATGATGATCAAAACATATACATGAATATCGTCATTGCGACAATCTCGCCAAATGATATGAATCTCTATTCCTTCCTCTTTGGTCGTGTGCAATAAATCTGAAGCCTAAAAAGAATTGTAAGACGTAAAGGCATTTTGTTTTTTTTTTGTTTTTTTAAGACACCCAGAGAATCACATTTCAAAGAGATATATAGAGGATCGCAAAGTTCAAGAGGAGGAAAAATCTGAGAGTGGAGGAATAATTAGGAGATATTGATTGGGGGCGGGGGTGAAACAGGGGAAGGTACAGAAAGGGGGAGGATGGAGACATGGAAATGGGGAGATCAATTACAACTGAATGAGGGAGAGCAAGAGACAGATTGAGAAAAAGATGGAGAGAGGGGAGATTGTTAGAGGAGTGGCAGCTTAATGCTAGCTAAGAGTTATCAAGATTTATAATCTTTCTCACAGATGACATCATAGAAAATCCGTGGGACACACACACACACACATACGCGCACACACACACACACACACACCACATGAAAAAAATACACACAGAGATACAGCTCTGACGATGGTAACGGGAAGGTTACAAAGAGATAATGTACTCTGTGCAGGTTTCAGAAAGTCTAAAGAAGATTTGCACGGCTAAAATTCCACCAATTACCGAGATGAATGTGGTCGAAAGTACCTACAATTCATATCAAATCTTAAGAAATGTTGCGCTTTTCTTGTTCAACCGCAATAAGGCAAGCACATTCTTCCTAGTCATTATACATTGCTGCAACCATAACAACTTAAACACGAGTTCCTGGATTCCTGCTCTAATTTCGGTCACACAGAAAGGTCTTGATTTCAATCAAAATGTCATTTAATCGATCAGACGATAAGACCAAACTCCATATCCACAAACAAATATAATTTGGGTGAACTTCTTCTGATTTCTGTTTGCAGAACATATTATTACGGAGAACATACTACATAATATTTTACTACTCCAACTCGTATTTTCTGGCAGAATAGTGTACAGAGAGGTGAAGGGCGTTGGGTAGCATACTAGAATAAATGTTTATATTACCTTTTGAATGAATTGCCTAACATTTATAAAATAAGACGTCTACACAAAATGCTAAATACAGATATACAGACGCACACAATCCTTCGTCTTCATAAATTCTTTTAATAATCTTCGACATAGAAATCTGTATATTTTTTTTCCAATTCAGTCAACTGTCATAACAGCATGTTTAAATGTTTAACATGAAGCAGAGACAAAGAAATGACCGTTAGTAAACAATACTACAATACATGCTGACAATCAGTGACGATACATTTCTGACACATGCGCTGCCTGTCATTGTTGTAAAAACAAGTATCATGAATATTTTGATGAAATCATTGCACATAAAAGTGAACATTCTCATGAAGGTGTCAGATACTTTCAAACCTAACAATCAATCTACCTACAAACGATATAAAAATATACAACGCCAGTAATAACAATGTCAATAATGATATCAAATTGTTGTTTATATTCAGTCATACGTTGATCGAAAGTATGCTTCGCTTATTACCGCCCCCTGGAGAGCATTTCTTGCTGGCTGCTATTTCAAACACATTCAGGGTGTCTATTTTAACTTTGTCTTACCATATTACTTGTTTGAAGAAAATAGAAGTGTTCAAAGATGAAGTGATCCAATACAATTTTCTCAATATCAATTGTCTCAATATGTGAAAAAACATACCATTTTCTAAAGATGATTATCAACAATTTTGGGAATAGTCACTTTCAGTGTATAAAAGATAACTAGTAAAGAGAAGGTGTACATAATTTGACAGATGTCTCAATGATCTGATCATATGTTGTTATTTATCCTAACCAAACCATGCAATGGCAGCTTCAATCTTCCTGCCGACAGCTATGACAGCTATGGCAATTTTAAGAAATATCACCTCTTCTGCTGCTGGTTTCAACCTTTAACAGCTGAATCAATGAAGTCCTGTCACAAATATACAATGAATATAATTCAACATGACACCATGCTAACATCTGAATATGTACATGAAGTTTTTGCTAAATCCAGTTGAACATTTCTTTATCCTGACACGGTACTACGGTAGATATTTTAATTCTGATTGAATAAACTATGAAAAACAAACGTAATATAGAAATAAATTCGGTATACCCTATGACAGATGGTTGTCAAGGGAAAATATATAACAGAAACTGAATGCATATTGTTGGACTGATAAAAAAATCTTTGTTGTACTGTCATAATACAAAAGTACATACTAGAACATACATGAATATCAAAGGTGAATTCAATAAATTAATTGCTACATATGGCAATGCCAAACAATGTTTCCAGATATCTATGAAAATCAATTGTATGACATGTCAATTCATTTCAAAATTTGAATGTAATTGATAAAGCGATACAGTATGCACAATTATACATAAGTACAACATCTTCAAGTGCCTCTTTTGACGAAAAGTTTCTTCGTATTATTTTTAAAGTGAAATACACAATACTTGTATCCTTTTTTTTTTACATATTTTATCAGAAAACTTAATAATGTTAATAGAAACAATATATACAAACAACTTTTTCTTCATAGACATTAATATCTTATACAACTCAATAGAAATATTCTAGTCTGCATGTTCTTGACATTTACAGGTATTAATTTTCACGTGCACACACACAAAACTTCCCAAAAGAATGCCTGGAGTCAGTATTAAAACTAATGCCTAGAATTGTACAACTAAGTTCTTAACAGAAACAATATAACTGAAATACTCTCTTTCTGTGATATCTTCAGCACAATCAATGTAAGCCAAACTGGGGCCTGTTCCGTAAAAGTTATCATTGATGGCAGAGTTGCCATTAATGGGAACTCTGCCATCAATGATAACTACATGTACTATGGTAACACCGCTCGACATCCATATAAGTTGCCATTGGACGCAAAGTTACCATCAATGGTAAGTGTTATGCAACAGAGCCCTGATTGTATTCAAAGGAATGCTCTGTATGAAATCTGCACAGAGTTTCCAAACGATACTCTCAGTGTTGGTGTCTCCATTGGCAGTTTAATATAATAATTTCTGCCAAGATGTTAGTACTTACTATTCAGCAAGTCCTAATCACTGTGTATAAAACTGTTAACCTTTCAGTCTAAGCCTAATTTTTATATTGATTAATGATGCAATATGTTCTATCGCACCCGTTTGAGCTGCATTAAAAAGTTTATACTCCTCACAACATCGGCGTCCTTCAGTTGTTCTTTAGAGTGCATTGTTTCAAGTCAATTTGTTGTAAGGGAAAGTTTACCCCGAAGTAAAAGTTGGTTTTGATAAAAAAAAAAAAAAAAAGGAAAAACATGGAAGAAACATATCAGTGACAGTTTGCCGAAAATCCGTCGCAGAATTAAAAAAAAAAGTTATGATATTTTTTTAAGCTTGATTTTTGGACGTCACGTGCGAAATGCTTTCACATAATGTTGCGTGTGTGTGTGTGTGTGTGTGTGTATGTGTGTGTGTGTATGTGTCTGTGTGTATGTGTGTGGGTGTGTGTACGTGTGTGTGTGTGTGTGTGTGTGTGTGTGTGTGAGTGTGTGTGTGTGTGTGTGTGTGAAGGGTGTGGTGGTGCGAACCATGTCGTAGAGAGAATGTACAATCTATTCATGCTGCCTCATCTTTTCTAGAAGACTGAACTAAAAGAAGAAAAAATTCCAGGATATCGTTTTTGGAGTTGTCATGGTTTGGGCCATTTGTAAGGACTCAGAAGAACGTGCATGATTTATTCTCAATTAAAAAAGAGAAATGCAGCATTATATCTGCGAAATAACAGATCTGTGAAAGGAGATTTGATATCAATATTTGGAGTACTTTCGTGGACATCCATCTCTCATGTATTGTTAGAAAGCTTCTTCAGGTTTTCGTATTTTTTTCGTTAACTAGCCATTATATACGCCATAATGCTAGAGAAGTGGAAATAATCATATACGCCCTATTCATTTTCGGGCAGCGTGGGGCATATCACAGCGCGCGCTTAATCATTCATCATATCCATACTCTCTAGACCAGCGCGTAATTATTATAACCTGATTATGACGTCACAATGCAAGCGTAACAACGTTATCATATTTCTGTTTACATTTCCTTCACTTTCTTGAAAGTTCTCATTGCTCTCGGATCAATTCATGATTCCTTGCAATTTTTGTTGATATTTTTGGCAAATTTCCGAATATTTTACGATGATGCATTTGGTAAGTAAAGTATCTGAATAACTTATTGATACTACATTGTACTAAATTAATTTCCAGCGTGATTATCTCGAAATTGGAGCGAGATTGTTGAAAAATAAAGATGATAATCATGATAGTCATGTAGGCCAATAGTGATATCACAGTACATGTACTGTACGTTACGTTAACAGCTGGGGATATGTTATACTTCATCGGACAACGATTTTGCTCATTTTTATCCCTTTTGATGACTTCTTCGATGAATTAACACTCGACAAAAATAGGCTGTGGTTAGGGGAGGGAAGGATGTAGTGAGGTTAATTTGTGATTTTAAAGTAACTTTATGGACCGAAAAATCGCAAGAAACTAACACAGTTTTCAACGGCTTTTCAATATGTGCGCACACACCTAAATGTTAGATGAAGTATAAATTCCCCGCAGCAGGGCCTACACTCCGAGTGGAGTTATTAATCTATTAATGTGAACATGAATATTTTGAGTATATTAAGAAAAGCTGTATGTCATACAACAATTTATTTCAAAATCTTTTTTTTTTTAAAGAAATGCAACACTGCCTCATCATGTATGACAAATCTACGTAAACGGATATACGAGAGAATGAGAGAGAGAGAGGGGGGGGGGGAGGGGAGAGAGAGAGGGAAAGAGAGAGAGAGAGAGAGAGAGAGAGAGAGAGAGAGAGAAGGTGAGGGGTAACGAGGTGGGACTAACTTTATTCTAATTGAAAATACTTTTTCAGTATTTTTTTATTATCTTGAACTTGCTCATAGATGACATCATCGAAAAACCGTGGGACTCTGGGCACTTCTGCCAGCTGCCGTGACGTCACCACCACGTCATGCTTCCCTTGGCGCATCCCCAAGCCCAGAATCCCCGCTGCACTGCGCACTCTGCCCAGCAAGCTGCGCAACAGTACATCTCTGACGTCACAGCCCCGACAAGAGACACTTCCGACCAATGGCGGCAGCTCTTTCTTTGGTGCGATCAGGCGACGCTTTCACCCCAACCGCGTCGAGCCTTTCAGGAACGTCGGCGATGATGGAGACGCCCTCTTCCACAAAGTCACAGTGTCGCAGTCAGGTGGTCACGTTACTGGTCAGTTTGCGAGACTAGCGGTCGCTGCCGTTGGCAAGCGGCGGCCAGCGAATGGACACAGCCTACGTCATCAAGTGTATGAGCAGACTCAGAACTGCATTAGTCATGCATTCCTTCTCCCGGGTGCTGTAGCTGATGACGTCATCTTGGAAAGCTCGTCTGCAGCCTTAACTTCTAAGGCCGCTCTGAGGACAGATTCTGCCTCCAGTGAAAGAGTCAGTGTTGATGAAGCAAAACGTGACCTACAGCAACCGAAGAAAGAGGACGGCCAGATCAATCTTGGAAATCGACATAATAAGCCTCATAAGGTCGATATTCTCATCAACGATGACGACTTTGCTTCTGGTTACTGTATGAGGTTAGATGAAGAGGAGATCGTGGAAGCTGCGTTGAGCTCGGGCGAGATAGTCGAGGGGAGCTCACCGCGAGAAGCCAATGAGCCAAAGGCTCTGTTGGAAAATGACATGGATGAGAAGGATACATTGTCACGCGACGAAGGCAATGTTGTATCCTCACTTCCGCTCGACGAGGATAACGAGATGGAGGATGATACCCGCAAGGATAAAGTTGCATACGTTGACGAAGACAACGAGAAAGAGGGGGCTACATTGTCACGTGATATAGGCAATAATGTATCCTCACTTCCGCTGTATGAAGATGACGAAACGGAGGATAATACCCGCAAAGATAAAGTCGCGTACGTCGACGAAGACAACGAGGATGAAGAGATAGAGTTCTTCGACAAAACAAACGAGGAGTGCGATGACGATCTCGACCTCGATGATCTCCTCGATCGCTGTCCGAAGTCCTCCGTCATCAGGCACCTCCAGTCGGCCATGGAGCTGTCCAAGTGCGTCACCCGTCAGATGGAGAGGTCGCTGCAGAAGTGGTCCCGCATCTCCTGCGGCCCGTTCCCCAAAGTTCCTGGTAGGAGTCTGGCCAAGGCCGAAGTCATCGATGAGAGAACCGTGGCACTGCGGACCGAGAGCGCCCGCCAGCTGGCCGAGATGAACAAGATGTTCTTTAACTTCTACTGCGTGACGGAGGAGCTCGATGCGGTAGAAAACAGGCAGAGCTGGTTCGTGGAGTCCATCAAGGAGAGGAAGGCGATGGCTGGTGATGAGGATCTCCCCAAACCGGGCATTCTCCCCAAAGACAGGAAGAGTCTGGCAGAGCTGTACCTAGACCACAGGGCGGAAGGCAGGTCGGCGGACCATAAGGTCGGGGCTCTGCTGGGACCCAGGATCCCTCCAACCATCGAGGAAGAGGACTAGAAAGGAGTAGACACATCTTCCTTGGTAAATGGAATGGACAAACTGGCCGTTCTGCTCTTCTAGCTCCGCTATGACACAAGGGACTACTAGTAAATCGTGTGTCGTGTATGGACAAAGAATGAGGATTCCCTTGGCAGACGGCACCAGAACAGAAGAACATCGTTATTCTGCCGCTCCATAATGTGACGAATAAGGAATTGATATCATCATCATGATGATCAAAACATATACATGAATATCGTCATTGCGACTATCTCGCCAAATGATATGAATCTCTATTCCTTCCTCTGTGGTCGTGTGCAATAAATCTGAAGCCTAAAAATAATAGTTAGACGTAAAGGCATTTGGGGTTTTTTAAGATACGCAGAGAATCACATTTAATATAGATATAGAGAGATATAGAGAGGATCGCAAAGTGCAAGAGGAGGAAAAATCATTGAGAGGGTAGGAATAATTAGGAGATATGGATTGGGGGCGGGGTGAAACAGGGGAAGATACAGAAAGAGGGAGAGTGGATGGAGACATGGAGAGATAGAGAGGGGGAGATCAATTAAAAGTGAATGAGGGAGAGAAAGAGACAGATTGAGAAAAAGATGGAGAGAGGGGAGATTGTTAGAGGAGTGACAGCTTCATGCTAGATAAGAGTTATCGAAATGTAAGATCTTTCTCATAGATGACATCACACACACATACGCGCACACACACACACACACACACACACACACCACATGAAAAAATACACACAGAGTTACAGCTCTGACGATGGTCACGGCAAGGTTACGAAGAGATAATGTACTCTGTGCAGGTTTCAGAAAGTCTAAATAAGATTTCCATGGCTAAAATTCCACCAATTACCGAGATGAATGTGGTTGAAAGTACCTACAATTCATATCAAATCTTAGGAAATGTTGCGCTTTTCTTGTTCAACCGCAATGAGGCAAGCACATTCTTCTTAGTCATTATACATTGCTGCAACCATAACAACTTAAACACGAGTTCCTGGATTCCTGCTCTAATTTCGGTCACACAGATAAGACCAAACTCCATATCCACAAACAAATATCATTTGGGTGAAGTTCTTCCAATTTCTGTTTGCAGAACATATTATTAAGGAGAACATACTACATAGATATTACTACTCCAACTCGTGTTTTCTGGCAGAATAGTGTACAGAGGGGTGAAGGGCGTTGAGAAGCATACTAGAATAAATGTTTATATCACCTTTTGAATGAATTGCCTAACATTTATAAAATAAAAGGTCTACACGAAATGCTGAATACAGATATACAGACGTACACAATCCTTCGTCTTCATAAATTCTTTTAATAATCTTCGAAATAGAAATCTGTATATTTTCTTTCCAATTCAGTCAACTGTCATAACAACATGGTCAAATGTTTAGCATGAAGCAGAGACAAAGAAATGACCGTTAGTAAACAATACTACAAGACATGCTGACAATCAGTGATGATACATTTTTGACACATGCGCTGCCTGTCGTTGTTGTAAAAACAAGTATCATGAATATTTTGATGAAATGATTGCACATAAAAGTGAACATTCTCATGAAGGTGTCAGATACTTTCAACCCTAACAATCAATCTACCTACAAACGATATAAAAATATACAACGCCAGTAATAACAATGTCAATAATGATATCAAATTGTTGTTTATATCCAGTCATACGTTGCTCAACTTTGGCTTAACATATTACTTGTTTGAAGAAAATGGAAGTGTTCAAAAGATGAAGTGATCAATACAAATTTTCTCAATATCAACTGTCTCAATATGTGAAGAATTATACCATTTTCTCAAGATGGTCATCAACACACGTGGGAAAAGTCACTTTCAGTGTATAAAAGATAACTAGTAAAGAGAGGTGTATATAATTTGACAGATGTTTCAATGATCTGATCATATGTTGTTATTTATCCGAACCAAACCATGCAATGGCAGCTTCAATCTTCCTGTCGACAGCTATGACAGCTATGGCAATTTTAAGAAATATCACCTCTTCTGCTGCTGGTTTTAACCTTTAACAACTGAATCAATTAAGTCAATATCACAAATATATAATGAGTACTATTCAACATGACACCATACTAACACCTGAATATGTACATGAATTTTTTTCATATTCCAGTTGAACATTTCTTTATCCTAACACGGTACTACGGTAGATATTTTAATTCTGATTGAATAAACTAGGAAAAATAAACGTAATATAGAAATAAATTGGGTATAACCTACGACAGATGGTTGTCTAGGGAAAATATATAACAGAAACTGAATGCTTATTGTTGGACTGATACAAAGTCTTTGTTGTACTGTAATAATACAAAAGCACATACCAGAACATACATGTATATCAAAGGTGAATTCAATAAATCAATTGCTATATATGGCAATGCAAAACAATGTTTCCAGATAACTATGAAAATCAATTGTATGACATGTCAATTCATTTCAAAATTTGAATGTTATTGATACAACGATACACTATGCACAATTATACTTAAGTACAAAATCTTCAAGTGCCTCTTTTGACTAAAAGTTTCATATTAGTTTTAAAGTTATATACACAATACATGTATCCTTTACATATTTTATCAGAAAACTGAATAATGTTAATAGAAACAATATATACATTCAACTTTTTTCTTCACAGGCATTAATATCTTATACAACTCAATAGAAATATTTTAGTCTGCATGTTCTTGACATTTACAGGTAATAATTTTCACCTGTTTACACACAAAACTTCCCAAAGAATGTCTGGAGTCAGTATTAAAACTAATGCCTACATTAGTAC
The DNA here is from genome assembly GCA_963669155.1 of Arbacia lixula. Taxonomy (NCBI): domain Eukaryota; kingdom Metazoa; phylum Echinodermata; class Echinoidea; order Arbacioida; family Arbaciidae; genus Arbacia; species Arbacia lixula. Next base: position 3,968,077 of record OZ022582.1, on the reverse strand, counting down.
AAACAAGTTCTCAACAGAAACAAGATTCCTGAAATACTTTCTTTCTGTGATATCTTCAGCAAGCCAAACTGGGGCCTGTTGCGTAAAACTTGCCATTAATGGCAACAACCATGGGCGGAAATCCCGGGGGGGGGGGGACGGGGGGGTCGTGTCCCCCCCTCCCCCCACCATTTCGAAGGGGGGTACACAATATGAAATGTCCCCCCCACTATTTTCGAAAACGTCATAACCCCCCCCCCCCCCCCCCCCCACTGAGAGCATTTTCAGAGACTGGGCGGGATAAAAAAGAAATGAAGGAAGAAAACACCTCCCCAAAATCCCATCACTACGCCCCCCCCCCCCCCCCCCACACACACACACACACACACACTGAGAGCATTTTCAGAGACTGGACGGGATAAAAAAAAAAAAAAGGGAAAAAAAACACCTCCACAAAATCCCATCACGACCTCCCACCCCCTCCCCCCCGCTCAGCTACTTCTTGAGGAAAAACATGTCCCCTCCACCTTCGGGGAGCGATTTCCGCCCATGGTAACAACCATGGTAACATCGCTCGACAGCCTATCATGTTCAATGTTACCATCAATGGTAAGCTTTATGCAACAGGGCCCCGATTGTATTCAAAGGAATGCCCTGTATGAAATCTGCAGAGTTTCCAAACGATACTCTCAGTGTTGGTGTCTCCATTGACAGTTTGATATAATAATTTCTGTCAAGATGTTAGTACTTACTAGTCAGCAAGTCCTAATCACTGTGAACTGATATACGCCTATAAAACTGTTAACCTTTCAGTCTAAGCCTAATTCGTGTATTGATTATTGATGCAATATGTTGTATTCTATCGCACCCGTTTGAGCTGCATTAAAAAGTTTATACTCCTCACATCATTTGGCATTCCTCAGTTGGTATTCAGAGTGTATAGTCTCAATTCAGCTTGTTGTAAGGGAAAGTTTAGCCCGAAGTACAGTTGGTTTTGATAAAAAATAAAAAAAAAAATGATAACTAGAAACATGAAATAAACACATCAGTGACAGTTTGACGAAAATCCGTCGCAGAGTTAGAAAAACAAGGTATGATATTTTTTAAAGTTTAATTTTAGGACGTCACGTGCGAGACGCTTTCCAATAATGTTGCGTGTGTGTGTGTGTGTTTGTGTGTTTGTGTGTGTGCGCGCGCGTGTGCATGTGTGTGTGTATGTACGTGTATGTGTGTGTGTACGTGTATGTGTGTGTGTTTGTGTGTGTGTGTGTGTGTGTGTGTCAAGTTGTGTGTGTGCGCGCGCGTGTGCATGTGTGTGTGTATGTACGTGTATGTGTGTGTACGTGTATGTGCATTCACGAGAGCTACCATGTGGAGACAATTGTATGCCTGTGATATACAATGTGGAGACCTAATTCCATGTGGAGACGTACAAACGGTCTCCACAAGGAAAAAAGAGGTCTGCGTGCCTATCAAGCGTTTTTCATGCTTTTACTAAAGTACCCTGCAAAGTCTCCATAGGAATCCTTTTGGAGACTTGGGGTGCGTTGGAGTGTGATCCACCTAACTTTTGAGTGTTTATTACCAAGCCTAAATAATAAACAGCGTCATCTTTTGTCTCAGTTTAGCAAGGCTACGCGTCGATCGCGATGGGTCGATGCCACTATTGCACTGCACGTTATTTGTACCGGCCCGAGCTAGCTAGCGCGTGCACGTTGCGGTCGTCTGTACTGTTTACGTACAGCTTACAAGTATGGATGACTGATAATGACACAGCTCTGCTAAGCCAAAAGTAAGTGACAATTCTCTACTCATTATAGGCCTAATATTAATCGAATTATGTTTTAGTTTATATGGAAAGACAGTACAACTTGAATCTTCGTCAGAGGCAAAAATCAGTCTCTAAAAAAGTTAGTAACGTAGCTATTTCCTCTTAGGAATAGGCCTAGATCTAAGTAAGATGTGGTCTGGTACCGTACCTGCTCCGGTTACCGTATGACTTCGAAGTCCAACTTTTCACGAGCATGACGGAGAAAAACTGCTCTTATTTCAAAAAATATGCGGAAAAACGCACTTATTAGATAAACACAACATCCTCTCCGACTGTGAAATTCATTTGTCTAAAATACTTAGTGAATAAAATTTGGACTGAAAACGAAACTGTTCTTCCGAGGCTAAATTTTTCGCAGCCGCAAATTAGACCTGACTTTTTGACTCGGAATTCAAACTGCAAATTTTCCGTGAAAGTGTCTCAAACTTTGAAGTTTGAATTTTCACTGAATTTTACAGAAATAATCAACACATTTTGAAACAACATCCATATATGACCACCATTAGTAAGTCAGCTTTAAATATGATTTCTTAAAGAAATTCTAGACTCAAACAGGCAAAACTCTCGTGCTCAAAAAACGTGTGCTCATAACCGCTCATCACGTAATCGTTTGGATTTAGATGCAGTAATATGGAGTTTGTTATAGCTTGGTCTAGCAGTAATATTGGTTTGCACATTTTATTGTTAACACACAAAGTGATTGCATATGATTGCCACTGCTTGCTAATGTCACGTTGAATGGCAAATTCCAGAAAAAATAACATTTGATTATTTTTTCTTCGGAATTGAACTTGTCCAGAAACTTCTTGTCATATCTTCTCCGATCTCGTTCATTACTTGTGGCTTGCACAGAAACTTCTGTGACATCCTGAGTAAAGAAAATATGGTAAAGAAAAGTGCCTTTATACAAAACCAGATCTGCAATATATTGAGTAATTAATGATTAATGATTAAATCCTCAAGGCCCAAACATTTTAAGGATTTGTGATTTAATCACTCATTACTAAAAATGTAGATCATTTGAGAGAAAATGACTTTCAGCAAGCTTCTAAAATGGACAATACATGAATTTAAGACCATTGGCAAAAAGATTGCTAAAAATTACCTTTTGAAGGGTTTTTTTTGCCTTCGCAGTACAGTATATGCCCTAAGTTTAAGCTAGTGCCAGACATATGAACTTTGCAAAAATTGATATTTTTCACAATAAACACAAATCCAAATCCAATGGCGCAATTCTAACCAAACATGGCACAGAGATGTATCACTTCATGGAGGTAGACTGGTGAAAGTTTGGGTAAAATTCCTGAGAGTTCAAAGATCAAAGGTCAATGAACTTTGCCAAAAATTAGCTAAAACTTGCCCCCAAGGTGATAATTTTCAAAATGTATCAATATCCAATGGTGCAATACCAACCAAACATGGTGCAAAGATGGATCACTACTTGGGGGTTGACTGATTTTTGGTGAAATTAGTCGAAGGTCAGAGATCAAAGGTCAATGAACTTTGCCAGAATTGGCTAAAAATTGCCCCCAAATAGATATTTTCACATTGAATCCAATACTAATGATTCAATTCAAACCAAACATAGTACAGATCGAGATGTATTACTTCATGGAGGTAGAATGGTGAAGTTTGGGTAAAATTCCTGAAAGGTCAAAGGTCAATGAACTTCACCCAAAATTGGCTAATTTTAAACAAACTTGATACAAGGATGGATTTAGACAGACTGGTTAGATTGGAAGTCAAAGAAGTAAGAGGTCAAAAGTCAATGAACATTGCCAAACTTGACTAAACTTGGAAAAACATATTGTGATATTTTCATTTCACATAGGAGCAATGGTACATTGCCCACCAAACATACACATTTTCTGAGAATAGCAAAGAGGCGGAGGCATATTTATCGACTGCTCTAGTTTTCATTGTTAAAACAGAAAGCCGCTAGAATAATGTCACTAACCTTTTGTGCTTTCTAATGTCACGTTGAATGGCAAATTCCAGAAAAAATAACATTTGATTATTTTTTCTTCGGAATTGAACTTGTCCAGAATTTCAAAGTCTGCTGGGACATCGGCAAAAAATAAGTATGACCACTACACTGCCAGCTACGTTGTAAACATGTAACGTGGCTGCCTGCATACAGTCGATAATTTAATCACGATCGATATCAAAAAGAACATTTTTTTCATAAGAGCTTTCACCTGAAAAAGGGATGTCGGTCAATGCCCATCCTCATTTTCACTACAAGGTTGTTTGGACAGGTGGCATGAAAACTAATGGCAGCAAAGGTATGAGCATTATTCACTGGGAGGAATCAGCTAATGACTCCTCTGTATGAATAGTATTAGAGCTGATTCGAGGAAAGACAAGAGAAAGCTACAGGTCGAACCATATGCTGATAATAAGAAGTAGAAATACAACAGTGCAACTACAGTATGATCACCACTATGGTTGCTTGGATTGTCCTCTTGTTTTCTATTTTTCTTTGCACCCGAAAACTACTTATTTGCAATGAGGTTGTCACACTTGTCTTTTCATTGTACACAATATGCAGTAATGCAATTGTGGCGGCCATGTTTTTCAAGATGGCCGCCGAGTATGGTAGATGTAATATTCCTACGTACTTGAAAGTGTTTTCTATTAAACACTTGACCCGAACGCATGTACACTTTGACACTGGAATCATGATTGCAGATCGCTAAATTCCAGATAAACTTGTAGGTGTGGTGGACATGTTGTTCAAGATGGTCGCCAAATGTGGTACATGAAATAGTCCTATGTACTAGAAAATATTTCAGTCAAATTCTTGACCCCCAAAACCTATAAGTTGACACAGGAATCGCGATTGTATGTCTCTTTATTTCAGAGATATACACATTTATATGTGTGGCAGCTATGTTTTCCAAAATGGCCGCCAAAATGGCAAATATAATCATCTAATCGAATGCAACATGTTTTATTGTTAATCCTTAACCTCAAACACATACTACGGCACTGGAATTCGAATGAATAACAGATTATTACTAAATCATACAAGTGGTGATCAGATATTTTGTTACAAGTGAATACCAGATCAATAGCCTTTGATTTACGTAAAGTTACAAACTTTGATCATTCATGCATGAAGAGATACGGTCCATTGAGTACATTGATGGTTATTTTCAGTCCTTTTTGTGATCAGTGAAGCGTAACTCGAAATGCTTCGTTGAACATGGTTTATTCACTCAATATTTTGATGGGTGACAGTCAGTGACATAATATGCCTGAATTTGATGTATGATTCTTAATATTTCAATTGGTATTTTTCATTTTACAAAAATATTTAAATGAATGCATTTCTAGTTAAAGTTGCCACCATAGAGTTTGTACACAGGTTTAGCCATAAGATTACTAATCGAAGTTTAAGTCATGTCAACATGAATATAACCCATTTAGATGCATAGAATTGTGAACAGAATTGCAAGATATTATTTCTTTTTTCATAAAACGGAAAAAATAATTGTGATCATCAAATAATAACGAGTCATGCGTCAGTAATCACAGAAAGGTGCTCAATGTGCTCACTGGACCATATCTCTTCATGCATGAATGATCGAAGTTTCTTTAGAACTATATTATGCAAATCAAAGACTATTGATCTGGTAAGCATTTGTACTAAACTATCTGTTCACCACTTGTTTGATTTAGTAATAATCTGCATTCATAATGCTATTCAAATTGCCAGAGTGTCCAAAATGCAATGGGGTTGAATAATTCTGCATGCAACTGTAGAAGGCAAGATTTACTTTTGCATACCTCAAAATGAGATTTTTTTCAATTTCTGTAAATGAGATGTGTAGAAAATTGTGAGGGTATGACATCATCACCTCACCCTATTGAATATTCATAAGAACTGGTCAAGAAATGTTTTCTGAAAATATGTCAAATTTCAAAATGTCATACATTCACCTTCTTTATTTCTTATCCAATTTTCATCATTTTTGCACCATTTTGCGTGGAATATTTTTCTCTTATTAAATGTGGTTATTTTTGGCCTGGATTTGACCTTAAATAATCATTTTTGCAAATGTAGAGCTAACTCAATTTCTTAATTTATCATTTCATTTGTTTTAATTCATGCAGATGGCTTCAAGGGCAAGGCCAAAAAGAGCCCGTGTGTCACCATTCGCTTTGGCTGAACAGTATTGCGACAGTGCTTCTGACCAAGAGGGTTTTAATAAATGTTATATTGATGCCAACATAGGTGAGATCAATCAATTGTACATGTATTTGAATTATTCTTAATATAACCATTAATATATCTTAAATCTAAAGTGCAATTGGAAGCCCCCCTCCCCCCCCCCCACCCCCCCCCCCCCCCCTCTCCGGTGACCCAGTCTCACTCAAAATCTAATCAGTTAATTGTCCCATCCAACTTGACCTCCTGACCAAGTTTGGTGAAATTCCATTGAGTAATACTCAAGTTATCGTGTAAACGAAAACAATATAGTTGAAAGGGGGTGGGGGTGGGGGGGGGGGGGAGGGGGGGGGGGGGCTAGTCCCCCTCAAAACAAATGTGTTTAATTTAGTTGTCATAGAAGCTTAGTCCATGTTTATATTTACACATTGTATGCACAGTCTTATATAAGAAAGCTGTTTATGTTTTTACAATTTCACTTGTGTTCAAACTTTGGTGGCCCAATCGGGCCACCAAATTTTGGCTTTTCTTTAATTTTGGTGGCCCGGCTTTAATTTTTGGTGGCCCCGGGCCATCGGGCCACTGCTAGTGTCAAGCCCTGCCTATTAACACTGATTAAAATGACTTGTGGAGACCTGTTTCTTTACACAGATCGTTTCATGTTCCAACTCTCAATCTGAGACCCATTAACACAATTTGAAAGGATGTGTGCAGACCTACACTTGACTTACAGTTATCCTTTAATGTTCCTGTGGAGACCCATAAAGACAGATTCAAATGACTTGTAAAGACTTCTTTTTAACTTACATTTATCCCTGAATGTTCCTGTGGAGATCCATTAACACAGATTCAAATGATTTGTGGAGACTTATACCATTACCTGACTCTGATCCTTTCATGTTTCTGTGGAGACCCATTAACAAAGATTTGAGTGACTTGAGACTTATACTTGTAGGGTTCTTTCTTGAGGCCCTTAACTTCCAGATAACTTGTAGTTAGCTATCATCGATAACACATGTATGAACGGAATTAAAATCGGGTAAGAAATGGCAAAGAAGAAGCATTTTGAAATTGTGGACGGACAGACGACGGACTATAGATGCCTCACCATGGCATAAGCTCATTGAACCCATTCGGGCTGGATGAGCTAAAAACTACCGCCCTGTGTGCAATCTCCCATTTCTGTTTAAAAATCTTGAGAGGGGCGTCTTCTCCAGATTGACTGATTATCTTTTGGCTAACAAACTATTAAATCCCTTTTAGAGTGCTTATCGCCCTCACCACAGTGTGGAAACCCTCCAGGTCAATATGCCCATAAATTTCATTCTCCAAAATGGAGAATGAAATGGATCAAGGTAATGTCATCGCTGTACTTGTTCTTGATTGTCCTCTGCCTATGACACTGTCAATCATGCAATTTTATTAAATACCCTCAGTTCTCTCGGTGTCTGAGGTCAGGCATGGGTCTCAGATTGAGAGTTGGAACATGAAAGGAAATATGTGTATTAAAGAAACAGGTCTCCACAAGTCATTTTAATCTGTGTTTATGGGTCTCCACAGGAACATGAAATGATGTGTATACAGAAAAGGTAAGTCTCTACAAGTCATCTGTGTTAATGGGTCTCCACAGGAACATCAAAGGATAAATGAAAGTAACAGTAGCTAAGTTCACACTTGCTTTATATGATAGCACTAGGTGGGGGATTCAAAACGATGTAGGCCTCATACTATGCGAGGTTATTTGTAGTTGTACCGTGGACAGGACAATGCTTCTACACATGTGTAGGTTACATACATTATAATGTACCTGCATGATGTGGTAAACATGTAGAGTCTATACATGTAGCTGTGTGCAGTTATGACTTGCTTCCATATAACAGTCCCTTTGTTGTGGTCTTCTCTTTGAGCAGATCAAGCCTGTCCTAATTAATCCCTTCATGATACCACACTAATCCCTTTGGGGAGCAGAAGTGCAGTTATGGCTTGCTTCGAGATAACTGTCCCTCATTGTGGCCTTCTCTTTGAGCAGATTAACATGTTAAAGTAGAATTCCATTGAAAATCTAAATATAGTAAATTTTTACATCTATGGAAAGCTGGTTATGTAGAGATCACGAAAATATTAATTTCCAGCCTAACACTGCTATGAGAATATAAAAATGAACAATTCTAATCGCCCGTGCATGATCTCCTCATCTACCGCGAAACTGTGAGTGGCAGACCCCCTTTGTGTAGATGTCATTAACTGAACAGATCACACACTCAGGCACACTCGCCATACGCATTTTACACAAAATTTGTCATCATTCAAGAGCATCCCCTGTGCAAATGTTGATTCGTACCTATTGTTGTATGATTTATATTAATTAAGTATTTCCTTACAGTGATACACACATATTTGTCTTTTGAACATTTTCATTAATAATTAGTCATTCTGTCGTGAAATATGCCGATCTTTTTCTTGCATCTAGCTATAGGCATTGGGCGCGCGCCGCACAACTTGGCCATTGCAACATAGTACATGTGTACTCCCGTTCGTACGCTTCCCGCGAGCGCAGTACTTGGTTTTCTGCACAGCTAACAAACGCTAGCTCCGATCCTGAAATTGTCCCTGCAGCCGCGACCGTCTTACTCTTACGCACGTACGTCTCATCTCAGCGCTCCCGGAGTAAGGCTAGCTATCTGGCGAGCTTGCTGGCGGCCCGGGGGGGGCACTCAAATTATATTTTGATGGGGGTGTGCCTCACGAAAACCTGAAATGGGGGTCTAAGGAACTGACTACAAGGGTAAAATCCGCGTAAAATTTGGGGTCTTAGGAACTAAAAATATACCGCCCGGCATTGTGAAAAACAGGGTTACAGAACGATCCTCGCTGCACATGCGACGCGTTGTGTACATCAGGGTTTTCTTGCAGCTCGCTCGGCCGGCGGGTCGGGCGGCCGGGTTGATGTTGAAGCGTATGCTTAGCAAGCTGCACGCAAGCCGCGGACCTTGGGAACGGAAGGAGGGGCACAGCGGGGAGGCTAAGGAGCGGAACTTTTCGCGGAACTTTCGCCATGCGTAGGATATAGAGGATCTAAAGAACTGATATGGAGGTCTCAAAAAGGGGGTCTTCAAAGCGGCACGTCCCCGTACCACCAATATATGTCAGTGCCCCCCCCGGGGCTGGCGGCTGCGCTGGCCTGAATTATACGAGTCATACAGCTGTATCACCGATCTCTACATAGGGATCAGTGCTCTACGGGCCAGCCAGACATGTACATAAGCATGTACTCGTATGTAGTCCGCTACCCGTACGGCCTGCTATGCAACTCCCACCTCCCTGCTCATACTATACAGCACAAAACAACCACCGTGCCCATCGTACCCCGCAGTTGTTTGGAGGCGTAGCAAATGATGCGTACAGTATGCAGCTTATGCAGCTGAGGCAAATCAAGGCATGCACCGATGATGCACGCTATCGTGTGTTCACAAATAACTCCTGAATCTGGACTAGTTAACTCGCATGCTGTACTAATAACGCGCCTGAGGTAGCACAGCCGCTGCTCCTTCTCCTCCGTCTCTGACTCTCTGTGTATGGCCGTCGTCATCGTCATTACTGTCTTTCCTTCCTCTTCCGTCTCCATCCCCCCCCCCCCCCCCATCATCAATATCAGTATTGAAAGAAAATTCACCTGAATCATTCTCTCCAATGTCGATATCAAGGTCTAGTGTGTTTCCCAACATGTTGGCTTTACTTTGGAGCAAGTTCGGAGTCAATCACTGGTTGTAATTGCGTTCAAAACCTATGCGTGAACGTGTATGTATCGGGAGCTAGCTCGCTCGGTAGCAGATCATGTTCAAAGAATAACGTCATCATGCTGACAGCGTTCCGGAGAGTCGATAATGAAGAATTATGAAGTAGTAAAATTGTAAGTTTTGATGTAGGGTTACTCCGTTCTGTTAGATCAGCGAGGTTGGAAAAGTCAATATTTGGGTACCCTATACTATCCTTTATCATATGATACCAAAATCTAAAATCAATGGTGTTCTACTTTAATGTGTAGGCCTCATGCTCTGTTAGCTAAACACTGTATCTGAACTAATTCCCCTCCCCCATTCTTCTGTTATGTTTTGATGCCTAGATTTGAAATTTTGGCTTATTTTCAGGAGGGCGCCCATATGTACATGTACATGTATATGTATACTGTACACTGAGTAGAAAGTGGATATTATTTTTTGCCTGCAAAATTCATACAGTAAGTACAATGTAGCTACAGGCCTACATGTAAAGCTTCCAGAATTGATGGTTCTCATATGAAATTAACTATACATGTACACGTATAAACATACTGTTAATTTCATGGTCTCAGTTTTAGGATTATAGTCATGATAAAAATTAATTCAGGAAAATGCACATAGATATAAATTGTTTAACATTTTGGGCACGATGGCATATTTTAAATAGTAAAAGGATATTACAAAGATCAATCTTATTCTTTGACTTTGCAAAGTGACAACAACCAACACTTGACATGATTTATTTTGCTGTTTTTCATGTGATACATGTAGGTTATGGTCTGTTCACAACAAAATGCTTCCAAAAGGGAACTTTCCTCTTGGAGTACCGAGGAAAGATTTTGCAAGCCACAGAGGAGGAAGAAGAATCAAACCTGGACTACATGTTTTATTTCAAACACAATGGCAACGAGTACCGGTAAATTTTTATAGACTATGGGCTGCAATAAGGTAGTCTCGTTTACATTGAATTTCAATCAAGATGGCTAGCGGAAAGATTTTTTATTCCAAATATCAGATGTTATAAATTTGTGTTGCTTTAACATTAAAGGGGAAGTTTGGGCCAAAATTAACCTAATTTAAGAAGAAGGTGAAAAATTTTAAAGCAGGTAGTGACAATTTACAATAAGCCTTTGGTAGCACAATTCCATAGCAAATGCTTTATTCTTAATGTCTTTGTCGGGGATATGAATAATTTTGAACATGGCAAAAAATGATTATCACTACATATCTATTGTTACACAAATGAGGTGATTCAAAAAATCCTGTCAATTGACAAGGGTGAGCTGATATTATTATGCTAGGGACTAAGTTTTGCAACTCCATCATCCATCACTGAGAAAAATGCAAAAAATGACAAATTTCACAGGGGTATGAATAATGGTGTCATTAACTGTAGGTGGTAGATGCCTATTAATGAACTTGATTAATCTTTTTGTGGGGTCAAAGATCAGATATATAGGTAAAAGGTCAAATGAGGTCAGATGTTAATTTTAATGTGTTAAGTTCAAAATCTATCTGTACTATACTCTACACTTTACTGCCTGTTTATAATCAAACTTGGGTGGTAGATGACCATTAGTAGTTTTTGTGGGGTCAAAGGTCAAGTCTTAAGTGGGTGAGACACATTACGGCTATTGCCTTGTTTTATGTTACAATTTTGTCTGTTCTTTTGTATGTTTTTGAAGAATTGATGCTTCTGAGGAAGATGCGTGCATGGCAAGGTGGATCAACGACGAAGAAAAAAAACCAAACTGTGTCATGAAAAAGCATGTTTTCAAGGGCAAAGTTCATCTTTGTCTATTCGCACTGGCAGACATTGGTATAAACGAAGAACTGAGGTACAACTACGGGATGAAGGATTTGCCGTGGCGACAGGTAAGGACTTGGACACAATTGCATTTTTATCTTAGCAGCCATCAAGATTCTCAAAGTCTTAGTTTGGTCTTAAATTTGGTCTTCTACATGTAGTTCTAAATATCTTAAGAGTATAAAAACCCAACGTTAAGAATAAACTGTTGGCGTGTGCATTGTTCACTTGCCTGTGCTCTATCTGTAATTATTGAAAAGTTTATTTTTGAACAGCAAATATGTCTTCTTATTTGGATAGGATGGGGGGGGGGGGGAGTGCGGGAATTGGTATTGGTCACAGTTAGATTATTTGCAGCACAGAAATTAAGTAGTTATTCTCCTCTTTCATTCAGGGAGCCATGTCCGAAGTTGCCCAGTACATTTTCCCAGTTTGTCCTGTCGCTTCCAACGTTGCCATTGAAAACCCCATAACAATGAGCAGATTACTCTTGTTTGTTTTATTTAATCACGATTTGCAGTTGCTCATAAAATTTGTCTACTTCTTCTTCTGGGTCAGCTGTATTTGGTGCATAAACTTGTATAATAGGTACATGTATATACAGCCCCCGTTTTCATCTGGAATCTTGCCGTTTTGATTCTCTGTGAGACAGGGTTGTAGCCTGTAGTAGAGAACCTTGGGCTATTTTGTTGAGTATAAATGCTACACCTTTCCTGTTTATTGAGATGTTAGTTGAGCATAGGATCTTGTATCCCTGTGATATGAAATCTCCAGAGTCTGTCCAGTGGGTTCCTGAGATAAAAGGAATTTCCCATTTTACCTTTTCCATCTGGTTAAGCAGGATTTTAAGATTTTCATATGTCATTGAGGTCAATATGCATGATATAAAAGATTTGTTGATTTGTTAGCGCTATATTTCATCTATTTGTATGCAAGACTATGAGGAGATAAAGTGAATAGACTTATGGGTTGTTTATTGTTAGGTCAAAGGTACAAAGATACAATTTAACCTGTGTAAATTGCATGTTCTGAGCCATCAATATCTACATGTATGTCTGGATGTATACATCAGAGTATGAATCAAAATGGGTAGAATGATAAAAATGATGGATGAGTTAAAATGATTAAAAAAGAATGATATTGATTTAAATTTGACAGAGGCCGTGCAGAATGAGTCCTCTGCTGGAGAGAGGTACCGAAACTGTCACAGACTCTGCCAGGATCAGCTTTCCACACCATCCTTTAGAGGGTATATATTTTGAACTTTCACTGGGAATCTGCATGGAATATTCCTTAAAAAATAAACAGTCCAAAGAATTTATTCCTTAAATGACTAAGTTGATGCCATTATGCTGATTTAGCTGACCTTAGCCTAAGGCCCAAATGACTGACTTTGATCTTACTTGACAATTTTGACAATTACTGATAGAGGTATCACTATATTTACAAAAATATCTGCCCCTAACAATTGTAGATCACGAGTGGAAAAAAACAAAAACAATTAAAAGTAAGTTACAATGAAAATTGGGTGTCTTACCCCTTCGCCCCCGGGGAAGCGAAATGCTTAATTTTGGTAAAGTGGAATTCTTTTTCTTCATTAAGGGTAATACATACCAAGTTTGGTGTAAATTGAGTCATTTCTGGAGATAAAGCATACAATATTAAAAACGTTTGCGCACAATGGACAGCGCATAACAAACGACGCGCAACACGCACAGGACGGCTCACGAGCGGTGCCACCATAAGATATTAGAGCCTATGACACAAATGATCCAACAAATGAATGAAATGCACAAAAAAGAGCATTCTGTGTGAATTATACAACTAATATGAATTCAAAATGGCTGACATGCAGTTATAGGGAAATTTGCACAAGAGTTCCATTACAAAGTATTTTTATGCCACCGGCAACAAAGTGCCGGAGGCATTATGTTTTTGGGTCGTATGTCCGTCCCATTTTGGTTATGTCGATGTCTCAAGAACCGAGGGGTGGTTTTTCATCAAAATTGGTATGAGGGTATATCCAGGGGGAATGATACTTTCTTTGGAATTTTGGGTCACAGGGTCAAAGGTCACAGAGGTTATTTTGTGATAAAAATGTTTTGGTGCAGTATTTTACATATGAGACATGTGGACATGTAACTTGTTGTGAGGGTAGAGTATGACAAGACAAATATTAACTGGTATTTTGGGGGTCAAAGGTCACAAAGGTCCTTATATTGTTTTGTTTTTGATATCTCAAGGACCATGTGGTGGTTTTATATCAAACTTGGTATGAGGGTATGTCCTGGGGGATAATACTTTGTTTGGATTTTGTGGCCATGGGGTCAAAGGTAAAAGGTCACAACTAGGTTATTTTGTGAAGAACAAGTTTTAGTACATTATTTTACATACGGTGAGACATGAACATTGGAGTGAGGGCAGCGCATGACAGGACAAATATTAACTGGTACTTTAGAGTCAAAGGTCACAAAGGTCCAAGGTTATATCTTAAAAATATATTATTTTTGTCATATCATAAAAGATGTTCGACCTGCAACTCAGAATCCAGATGATGTCATGGTCACTGTAGTGTGCTGCACTCTGCCAGATGGTGGTAGGGTGGTGGGTCAACAAAACTATTGTGGCTATTTCAAACAGCGATTCAGATTTGTACAGTTATTGATCATGCCCTCGGCGGAGGCATATGGGTCTGTTCACAAAGTTGGGGTCCAAAACGTGACATCTTGTACATTCATTGTAGTTTGTTATGTGATGTGTTTTGAAAATATTTACAAGAACATGACGTGGATGTAACAGGACACCGATGTCTGGTGTTACATCCACAACAACCTTTTTTTTTAAATATACCAGCAAATCTATGATTCCTTTGAGAGCTAAAACCTGCATGGTAACAGTGTGTTAAAGTGGTGTCTCAATGAAGCAAACAAAATAATACTACCGTCCCTGAGTTTATGATGAGTGTTGTGGATGTAACAGTTTCCGACCAATGTCACACTGGGATGAACCTGACACCATTTTATATCAGCAGCTTTCATTAATAACTCTGGAAGTCAGCATATTCTCATTGCAGTCAGTGTTGCATTGAATAAAGTAGAGAGCCCATAATTACCAGGCAAGTTTTTATCAACATGAACAGAACGGATGTTCCATTACATCTCAAAATAAGACGTTGCGGATGTAACACGGACACGGCGTTTAGTCACATTCACAACACCGGTTTTTTGGTAATTATTTCCAGAATGCATTTTGGAAAATATGTTTCTGATTCTCAGGTGCTTTCCGTTTTCACCTGAAATAAAATGGCCCATCAAGAAAATTCTAACTAGACTTTTCACTGAATTAGAGGGGATTAAAAATAAAATGGTTCAAAAGTGCCCCATCTTTGTGAACAGACCCATATATTTTGACCAGGCATAGTCGAATACTAATCTAGTTTTCTAGTCTGTGTCATTCATTCTTGGCTATTGCATTTTGTCATGTACAGTACATTGATGATGAAAAGTTATACTTTTCACTTCTCAATTTTATATTGCAGAGGAGATTGAACGTCTTCATTTAGCACTCGAACAGTCCCTTTCCCTGGAAAATCCTGTAAGTTACAACCATTTAAGTGTGATTTTTTTTTTGTCAGATCTAATTCTTAAGAAATTAAATAATTTCGTGCACTGAAAGAATGTTGTTTGTAAACTTGCTTAAAGACTGTAAATCACTTTTGTAAATGTTTAAATCCTCACGAAAATTGACAAAGCTTAGGATTACGGTCTTCCAACATTATGAATAAAATCTTATGTTTAAACACGTCAGATATTCTATATTAGAAATGAAAAACAAATTCCATGTCTCGTCCTTCGCACCGTTTTGGCCGGCACACATGAAGCTAGCTAGCCACAGTCCAGGCAGAGTGAGTATTGGCTACGGCCAGCGCGATAGCGAGCTAGCCGTATCGTATAAGCCTACTGCAGCTGCAGTTTCAGAGGCCGAGAGTGCAACCATCTAAAATTGACGATCTCACTAGTAATATAGGTTAAGTTTTGCAGCTCCCAATTCATTTGAAGATTAAAAATGAAACTATGACACATCATTATATTACACTCAACAGAAGCCAACTATAATTTTACATAATGCTATTCAGGGTAAAAATCACTTCTCTTTTTTAGGAGGGCTCTTTTCAGATTTTCCCTCCCCAAAATAGCTCCCCTCAATTAAACACAACAAAAAAAGTAAGTCCCCCTTTATTCAAAGTAGCACAACTTTTTGACAAGGGGGTCGGCAGCAATGCAAGTTGGCAGTAATGTTTCTCAATCAATTGGCTGGCTTGTGTTAGTCAGGGCGTGGGCACATAGAAAACCCGGTCAACCATGTTTTATTACATATACTCAGTTTTATTGTTGTTTCTATAGTAATTTTTTGTACTGATTCCAAATTCGATGGGTGCCAGACGTGAAACCTTGAGCATTTTTCAAAAACTTGAGTTATTCAAAATAGCTGCCGTCCTTTGCCGAAATAATGAATTTTTGGATATCATTTCATTGATATGAGTACACTGGATCAATACAATAATTCCACATATGTGAAATTTAAATCCCCTAATTAAAAATGCAAATATTCAAATCGCCGGTATGATATGGTTGACGAAATAATGAATTTTTGGATATTATTTCATTGATATGAGTACACTGGATCAATACAATAATTTCACATATGTGAAATTTAATTCCCCTCATTAAAAATGCAAATATTCAAGTCGCCGGTATAGTACCATTGTCATTCGTGTAATTAGTTGTTTTATTAAGTTATGAATATATATTTTTGATTTCTGGTCAATATTATGTTGATACATGTATATAAATATATATATATATATATATATATATATATATATATGTATGTATGGATTCCTATAATTTGTTGAATTCCACACTTGAGATGACGTCTAAAAAACTGTACAGATACAAGGGCGAAGAGATTCAGGCGTGTGTAATCCAAACTCGGTAGAACTTCGCCTGTGTCCAAACAAACAGTCACTTTGAATATCTCTACCCACAAAGTTCAAATCATCGGTATAACCATAGATCAGTTGTGTTCCACGCAAATCCCTGGGGGAAAGAAGGTTGTCGTTACTGGCCCTGACCCACAACCAATAGAAGTTGGTGTTGGCCATCTAACGTTGAAGTCTCGCATGAAGAGCCAGAAGTGCTAATGGTCTATCACAATGAGGAGACATTAAATGGGCAGAGAACAATCAAGGATGTATGTGATGAAACTGACGTGCTCCCAATCATTGCACATAACCTGCGCGCATGTACAGGTAAATAACATACCACCTGCCGTCCATGCATGTCTTACTGGAGTCATGTTCCAAAAACATAGAGTTATAGATGTGAATGAGGCTGTCAAGAAACACGAGAAAATCGTGACTAGCATTCTTGAGTCCATGCACTGATGTACGCGACGAGGTGTCATGCCTATCGGGAATAGGTAAAACTGCGGTCATTAAGAAGTTGGAAACATCTGAGGGCACTATCTTGATGGGGGTTCATTCAACTTCAAGCGACGACGTTGGCGTATCTGCTCGGAGTTTGTAGGCTATTGTAGCCGCGTTGTATGTGCATGACATTAAGATTTCGTTTGTCATCATGCTAAGGATATCTCCATGAGGAAGATTGCTGGAAAGTGCCACACACCACCAAAATTAAGTAGCCTATCACCAACAATGGCAATACTTGGTTGGAAAGTCGTCTCATCCAGAACTTCTCTTTTCTGGCACGGACTGTGTCTGGATGGATACCTGAGGATACGATGCCCTGTAGCATCATGTCAGTGATGGAGTGGTTGGGAAGATTAACTTGTGGCCGACTGGATTGTCAAGCTTATCTGTGTTGCCAGTGGATCTGTGTCCATAAAACCGTCTCTTGATTGTCGTCTTGGTTTCCCCTACAAATTGGGCCTTACAAACTTTGCAATTGATGAGATATTAGTAGTGGTACAAGTGGTGTTGGCCTAGGCATGGTGAGATACGTTAGTGTCGGAGTTGCTGGTGAAAGTGTCACCCTTGTGAATATGTATGTCACATATGCATGCATCTGTTGCTCGTGCACTTGAAGGTACCATGCTGCATGGGACAAGAATGGTCAGAGATGGGACTTGAGCACGAACGATGAGATCCTTAAGATTGCGGAGGCGTCGGTATACATGTATTCCAGAATGGGAGTATTGGGAACGCCCTGTTGGAGACGATCAGAAGTGTGTAGGATGTGGTGGTTATCCCGAAGGATGTTGCAGAGAGGAGGTACATTGGGATGGAAAGTGGTCACAAGGGGTATTCTGTCGATAGTCTAGTAGTTGTTTCTTTTCTGTTTAATGTGCACAAAGGTGAATTTTATTGGATATGATGTGGCGTTGCCATGGTAACCACATTTTGATGGAAGTATAAAAAAAATCTTGTGCGGATCACTACTTCTTTGTTTTCTCGTTTGGATGGATGAAGGGTATGGATGTGTAGATGTGCACAAAGGTGAATTTTATTGGATAAACTCGCACTAATTCTTTCATGTTCCTGTGGAGACCCATTAGCAAAGATTTGAGTAACATGAGGAGACTTATTCTGTTACCTTACACTTAACCTTTGATGTTCCTCTGGAGACCCATTAACACAGATTCAATGACTTGGAGAGACTTGTACCTTTTCTGTACACACATCATTTCATGTTCCTGTGGAGACCCATTAGCAAAGATTTGAGTAACATGAGGAGACTTATTCTGTTACCTTTCACTTAACCTTTGATGTTCCTCTGAAGACGCATTAACACAGATTCAATGACTTGTAGAGACTTGTACCTTTTCTGTACACACATCATTTCATGTTCCTGTGGAGACCCATAAACACAGATTTAAATGACTTGTGGGGACCTGTTTCTTTACACATATCCTTTCATGTTCCAATTCTCAATCTGAGATCCATTTTTTAATTTAATTGAATTGAACCGTGGAGATTATTACTCCAAGTTTACATACACAAGATTAGGAGGACTTACACTTGTGTTACACTATCCTTTGATGTTCTTGTAGACACCTATTAACACAGATAAAAATGACTTGTGGGGACCTGTTTCTTTTCACGTTTCATTTAATATAAATATATATAAACAAAGTATAAACAAACTTGAAATTAAAACAGATTAAAACAGAATTCTAAACTCCGATGATTAACAATGACTCTTGACTTCTTCTTCTACGATTGGTTTGCTTGAGTATCCTGACGATGACTGGCTCGTCTTATGCCAGCCCCTGTTCCTGGATAGACCCAGACAAATGGTTCCGTCTCGTCTCTTTAAACTCCAGTTACAGATCATAAATCCTAAACACCCTGTCAAATTAGATATAAATATAATCCTATTTCTAGTGATTTGTTCACTCTCAGATAATCTATAAATACATCAAATTGTATTCTCTTGACAGGTATAGCTATCATTCCTTTTCTTTTAAAAAAGTAGTTTGCTGTATTTGCCATTGCTTTATCATAGTAAAACATGCATTCTTAAACACACATATACTTGATATTATAATCAAAACATAATTATATAGAGAGTTAATTACATCAAAGTAATATTCAGCATATAAAAATACAGAAGTCTCTCTTCACACAATCACAATTCATATACTTTAGCCTATACAATAAGTAATGATTAAAATAATGTGTACTCACAACTTCCCGTTGGTGTTTACTGATTTATATTTGATTCCAATCTTGCCGATGTGGAATCCCCAAAACACCTCGGACTATCAGGTAGTCCTTAACAACACTCTTGTTGTCTTCACCGAGAGCTGAATATAATATTCTGATGACTAACTCGTAGTACTTTGGTATAGTATCTCTAACAAGTTGTATCTCTGTCGAATAACAGCAGCTTCTGATTAAAATTTGATATTTTAGCTCATTTTATAATAATTTCCTCCCATAGGCCTAATGGTCAAGAGTTTGGGATGACTAATATTCTTAGAAACGTTTTGGGCTCTACGCCCAACTACATGTAAATATCATTGGCTGATGCCTGGTCACTCATTTTATTTGTGAACTCTGATTGGTTAAAACTTTCACTTCCTCTACCAGCTGGAAGGGTGGGTAACACAACTCTATTACTTCTTGGAACTGTCTGACCCTGCTGACTGCGTCAGTGTTTACATTTTCCCCCTATTCATAGTGTCCAGTAGCCTTTTATGGTCATAAGGCTTCCCTTTCAGGGTTACTGCTTAGAAATCTGACTCACTAGCAGTGTGACGTTTGACCATCGTCATCTTTACTGGGAAAACTTTCACCGGAAGTTTTCTCCTTCTTATGAATTTCATTCATAACTTTGGAATGTTCTTACAGACTAATAGTGTCCAAGTGAACTTATGAAAGTTAATAAACTCTTTTAACAATAATACATGACAAAATAATCTGATTGTATTGTATTCAACAGCAAAGATACTGCATTTGTATAGCACACAGTTACTAACATCTTCAAATGTATAATGAACAAATTATAACATAAACTCATAATTATGTTATAACATTCTAACATGATTATCACATGATACATACAATAAACAAAGTCATCTGTTGACACTTGGCAACCGCCAATTTCGAGCCCTGGAATTCCCCACCAATTTATAATTGTAAAATTGATGCTGTTGTCATCAGGTTCCCCTCCGATATGGCAAAAAGAAAATACTATGCCATGACAAATCTATTTAACTGAAAATTGACCTTCTGTAGGATGTAAAAATTGATACAAAGTCAAACCAGACAGTTTTGTAGTTTTTTAGGAAGGGCTTTATATGTATTTTCCCTTGTGAAAAAAGACAAGTACTGCATGGATCTCCTCAAATTTTGCACTGAATGCATGTACCTTTGGACCATTATCTACATGGGCTACATAAATGTGAGAATTCTTATTTTCATGTAGAAATTTAGCAGTTCCATGACGATGGAGTGATTTTACTTTATATTTTTCCTGTGCAACCCTGACTATCGTCTGATCTGGCGTCATATACTTACTATATGACCGTTTATAAAAATAATAAATGTCTGTTATGTAGGTTTACATATGTTTTTTTTTTATTCTTCAGGACCCAGATAAAGCCATGCAAATTATGGCACAGGTTGACCAGATGATAGAAAATCATGTAACTTCCAGTCTAGATGCTGTCTTAAAGAAGCATATAGGGTTCATACGGACAATGAAAAAGGTGAGGAAAGTTTCAACTTACATTTACTAGTTGTACAATTAACATGATACAGGGGTGGAAATATGGCTGTAAGGTGCACTGGTTTGTATTGAGTACAACATTCATTCATAAAAAATCTAAATGCAGTTGACACTTTGACAGCCATATCTCGTTCGAAGACAACACCCAATTACCTACATAAGTATTCCTTGTAATATGGGTGATAATTGGGGAAGAAAGAGCACACACCTCCACTGGTTGAATGAAGTTTTCTGGTGGTATAAATACATATAGTAAAATATTTATATGAGTTAGACATGTACTGACATGCTTAACCCATGGAAGCCCAGGGTTTACATGTATTTTCAGAAAGGAATAAATCCCTATTTCATCATCAAATTGGCACTATATTTTCTGAAATACTTTAAAGGGAATTTCAAAAAAGGCGCAATGAATTATAAAACACAACACCAACAATTTTATGTAATATTTTGGTCATTTTCATTTAAATAATTTTCATTTAAAAATCCTGCAGTCAAATCATGCACTGGACTGGGGTGAATATAGACTCAAACTGAAGGGGAGATTTTTCTCTTTGTTTTGAGCTATTTTCCTTTATTTTTCCAATCCTTTAGTAATTACAAGAAATGTCAGAACCACAAAATGTGGTATTTTGGCTTTGATGGGTTAATTTATGTAATGAACAGAATTCAAAAAATGAGTGCGCACAAAAACTACATGGAACATTGTGTTGCAGAGAAGGAGTACTACTCTCCAGAGTAGAAATGAAGCTTCACACCTTGATAGCAAAGCTGTTAAATTGATATCGAGGAGAAATAATAATCTTCCTATTGTGCAATCATGTAGCACTTCCAGCCAAGATATCTCAAGAAAACATGATCAAGTAATGCATTGTGGAAAGCCTGAGAGCTGCTTAGATTTTCATGCCTCTGCCCACTGGAGGTGGGTGCCGGAGGCATGTTTTCCGGTTGTCTGTCCCATTTTCATTCCTGTGATTACTTAACCATTGTGAAGCAACATCAAACTTGGCTTATGTGTGCATAGGGGAGTGTTGATGAACTGATTAGATTTAGGTCATGAAGTCAAATGTAATAGAGGTCTTTGTATAAAATGTTTTAATTCTCATCATAACTTTAGACCCATTTGGCAAATGTACTTCAAACATGGCTCATGTATGCATATGGGAGTGTTTATGATCAGATGAGATAATAAGGTCGCAAGATCAAAGGTCATATGTCATAGAGGTCATTATATACATGTACATGCAAATTGCTTGTTGTCCACATGAAAAAGGCTTGTTCTTGTGATATTAAGATCCATTTGACAAATCAACTGCCAAACTCTAGTGTGGATGTATTACTGGAGTTAGAAATAATCTGATAAAGTTTAGGGTCATTAAATCAAAGGTCACAGAGGTTGTTATGTCAATAAAAGGGCTCCTTTTCATGTGGAAGATATGTTCAAACATAGTCTATATAGGCAGACAGGGTGATTTTATTGAATTGGGGGGCAACAGTCTCTTCAGTCATTTCAGATAGTAATTGCAGTGTCAATAGTACTTCACCTCCCATCATTAAGGGATAACTATATAATTAAATACATTTACTCCAATTCAACATGAATCTTTGGTATATTTCAGATCTTGCCATTGCAGAGGCATCAATTTTGACTGTGCGCAGTCAATAATCCATCTGGTTACCTCTAAATCAACTTAATTAACCTGTACCTTTGCATCTATGATTTGGTCAATACCAACATAGATTTGCAGATACAAGCCTAGCACCATGGTGAGCAATACAGCCCTGAGTCTTTTCAACAAACTGAAGCGGCATTATTTAGAAGGCAAGTATTTGAAGACCAATATCATCCATCCATTGAATCTACACAGATAATCATGTAAGATGCAGAGGTTGTGGTTGCTTGTTATATTGGTTATGGTTCATTATTCTGAAGGTTTGTTATATTCCAAAGGTTTCTTAATCGCTTGGTCAGAATTTTCTCATTATGTTCGCAACATGCACTGCTTAGAAGCATTTCAAAGACATGTTAAGGCACACTTATTCTCTAAATCATATTTTTATTTAGTGTATTCTGATGTAATACTTTTCTTAATTATTGTTGTACATGTATATGTTTTGGAGACAGCAACAACGTGCTCTGAGTAGTTTATGTGACTAGATGTAGCGCTATATAATAATTTATATATATATATATATATTCATATAGTACATTGAAACGTACCATGGAATTCTTGCTACCCGAGGTTTCCCATGTTTTCTCACGTTCGTCAGGCGGATTGATGTCCAAGTGGTTTCTTTCTCATAACTATATATATATATACACTCAACCCCAAAATTAAGTCCCCCCCCCTAACATTTTTTCACATACATGTATCTCAAAAAATATTTGGCCGATTTTGATAATTCCAACAATTATGATTGTGCAATTTTGCCACGCATCCTCTGACGCCTAAATCATTGCGTTTGAACAATGACTTCATTGTTAAAATTGACATTTTCCGGTTCAAGGTGCCAGAAAAATGGTCTATTATGTGATTTTCTAATTCTATGCATTTTTACATGTTTAAGCACCTTGATCATTCAGTATGACCAGACAAACATGTTGGTAAGCTAACAAGAGCTGGTGCATAGTGTTTGTGAGGTACTGTTTCACAAAACATGATGTGCTTTGTGAAACAAAAGATCTTTTGTGTTGAACCTCGTGGGAGAGTCTCTGTGACTTGTGGTCTATTCCATATTTTAATGCTAGCCATATTGTAACATGCATGGTCAAGACAATTATTGAAAAGGATTAGCGCCGTTTAATGCCAATATCGATCAGTGAGCATTAGTCAACTAACCAATATTTCCCAATAGTTTATCCATTGTTTGTGAGATTGTTTGCAAATAAAGAAACTTTGTCCTTTTGATCAAGTTAAGAAAGCCTTATGCGCATCAGTGCATGCTTTTGCTTTTAGGTGAACTGTGATGATGGTTTCCAGTTATTGTGTAATTAAAAAAAAAAAACAAGTTGAAAAGGAGATAAAACATTCAATACTGGATCCAAATGTCCATTGTATGCTGCAATCACCTCATGAGATTTTCCAGAAACCTCCTTCCCACCTCATTTTTCAAACATTTATAGGCAATACATGTTACAACATGATTAACATTATGAAAAATAGACCAACTCCAACACTTTTCATCACACGTAATTCATCATTAATACCCTGTTTCCGTAAATATGTGTTATTGATCATAATGTCACATGATTCCACAAAACAAAATGAAAGTGTAGCATTAGCTCATCAGATTGGCTGCGTAACAATGTGTTTGTCCAGTCACCTTGAATGTTAACCGTGCTTATAATGTAAAAAATGGAATCTAATATCCCATACGGGACCAAAAGTGCAACTTTTTTTTCTGGCACCTTGAACCGGAAAATGTCAATTTTAACAATGAAGTTTTTGTTCAAACGCAATGATTTAGGCCTCAGAGGACGCGTAACAAATTTGCACAATCATAACTGATGGAATTATCAAAATTAGCCAAATATTTTTTGAGATATGTGAAAAAATGCTAGGGGGGACTTACTTTTTTGGTTGAGTGTATATATATATATAGAGAGAGAGAGAGAGAGAGAGAGAGAGAGCAGATGCACTGCACTGATTGACAGTTACGGTGGCCCCAAAAAGATAATTATTCTAAAGAAAGAAAGATTATTCTTTTCAAGTGCAATGAACCATGAAAACTTTATTGTGCTTTGTTTTACTTTTCTGCACAAATTGACTGTCAATTTCCATTTGATTGCCGATTTTATTTTTGTGCAATTTTGCAATTTTTTCTTTTGCACCTTGGAACAGATAAATGAATGTGTTCACTCATGCATAAATTGTGACTTATTCACCTAGCAGGCTGAATGACAATTAGATTTACTTTAATTTGGTATATAATTTATTGATGTTTATTGAAGTCTTATATGAGAAATATGAAATTGAAAAAGTGTTTACTTTCTTTTTTTGCGGAGTGTATAAGCCTATGTATTGTATAAATATTTCACGTTTGTTGAATACAGTACTTCCAGTCCAATGTATTTACAGTTCAATACTTGTAATTTGATCACGCTCATTATTAAAGAAACACAAATTTCAGCTTCTCCCCCTGCTCAGTAAGACCATCAGGCCTAAATTGATTATGTAGACTTTTCTCATGTACATATCTGTGCTTTTATCATTTAGCCAAATCAAACACCAACAAGACTTGCACAGAAGAAATTCAAGAAAGCTCTAGGTCAGGACATGTGAAGAGTCTCCTGGAACATGCTGATAATAACATGGAGCAGGATGAGCCTCACTTCAATTCCCAGAACAGCCAGGTAAAGAAAGTTTTTGGTCAGGCTCAGGTCGTTTTATGCCTCAATGCCATGGGGCTAGAGGTATTATGTTTTCTTGTCAGGAGCTGGTCCTAGCTTTAAATATTCCTTTGACAGTAGCCCAATACATCACATGTTTTTTTTTTTTTTTTTTTTAATTTGTTTTAGCTTTAATCGAGGTTCGGGGGTGGGGGGGGGGGGAGCAATATAAATGCCTTCATTTGATTCAGTTTTGTATAATGTATGAATGGATTTTGATCAAACTAAGTTGTACCATTGAGATCATAGGCCCCCAAAGGGACTATCATAGGCATATTACTATTACCTTGTATCCGTATATACACACATTCTGTCATTTTCCTGCAAGAAATTGCAAACACAGATTTAAATGACTTGTGGACAATTACTAAATTACCTTACACATCAATCCGTTCATGCTCCTGTGGAGACACATTAACACAGATTCAAACCCCTTGTGAAGACTTCCTATTACTTAATACACATTCTTTCATGTTCCTGTGGAGACCCATATACACAGATAGTAGGGTCATTTCGAGGAGTTCTGTGATTGTGGAGAGCAAAGTGACATTTTTTTGTTGTTTTGTCTTCTTTAAGGTTTAAGAAATTTACCAGGGGTGTCTCTTGCAAAACTGTGGGCACAATTTTGTAGTGACCTAAATTTAAAATAGCCGCCATCAAGCACTTTCATCAGTAATTTTAGAAATATTTAGCATATTGTGCCGCAGGAAATATGGTTTTAAGGTATATTTAGGACAAGGGACTCGTGTTAGATGTTATTTTGCCAATATAACTTACATTTAACCCTGTATCTGGTTTCAAGTTTCAAGTTATTTTGCCAATATAACTTACATTTAACCCTGTATCTGGTTTCAAAATTGCCGCCAATGCCATATTGTAAATAATTTCAAGAGCTGGACTTATATTGCTACACAATGTGCAGGTATCTGAGTTTATTGAGCTCAGATGGTTCGTATATGATGTTATTTTATAAAGTTTACTTACATTTACCCTGTATCCAGATTCAAAACGTCTGTGGCAGCCATTTTGAATAATCATGATTTGGTTATTTGGGGGTGAATTGCTCCTTAAACCATTTTGTATGGGGTTAATGGACACCAGTTAACACAATAATTCCAAAACAATGTTATTTTCATGATCTGACATGCATTTGAGCTTGTATCCATGCATGCAGATTTCAATTAGCTCAATGGTTAACGGACCTATGTAACGCCAATGCCTGTCGACTTTTGTTGTTCTGAAATTCCCTAACTATCATTTAAGTGGCTGTTAGAATATAAATTTCATAATAATCTTTCTGTTTTTTTTTTTTTTTTTTGTTGATTACTTAGAACTCCCACTAAAATCTTCCAAACCAATATTCTGCCCATGACATCGTTCCATCACTGCTTCACTGAACAAAAGAGACTGGAATGTGTTTTCCCTAAACTGAATGGCAAACAGGTGCCTTTGTTGCTTGGGAAATGCTTAAAACTTTCCTAACGCATTAACTTCCATTGATATTGCAAGTTATTTGTGTAGGTATTGTGTACAAAAACAGGCAATGCTATTGTATAGGCTTGTGGACGCCTCCGAGGAGAGTGCATTCTGAGGTTTTTTGTATATCGCATAGTTTTTAAGCAGTCATTGAAAGATGATGTCACGGGCAGAATCTTGTTTTGGAGGATTTTTGTGGGCGTTTCTAAGAATCTGAAGACAAAAGACTGTAAAATCATCACAAAATTAATGACACATATTCTAATTTTTTGTTGGCAATTTTAGTGATGATTAGGGTATTGCAGATAAAAACAGGTCAACATGCATGATTTTGCATTGCATATTAGTTGGGTCATTTCAAGAAGTTCTGTGACCGTGGAGAGCGTAAGTCGTTTTTTTCATTGATTTGCCTTCTTTGAGTGTCAAATTACAAATTTAGCAAGGATGCCGCTCACAAAAGTGTGGGCGGAATTTTTTAGCCGCCATTTTCCAAAATGGCCGCCATCTACAACTATTTTGATCATATCTCAGCCCACAGAAGACATAGAATTGTGCTTGCGGTAGCTATACATATGCTTTAGGGGTCGAGGAATCCAGGGAAACAATAATTCACCCATAAAATTGCCCAAATCGCATATGGCGGCCATTTTGTTTTGTTAAATGGCCGCCTATCCAACTAATTCTTGATATAAGCCTATTTCAACCCAGAATAAAAACTGCATGCTTGGGGTTAAACCCAGGTTTTCTGGGCTGGAGAATAGAGTGGAACAAGTGTCTATCTGAGATAGACAAGTTATTTATGACAGATGGCGCCCATGTTTTCAAAATGGCTGCCATTTCACCCAATTTTTGTCTCGCCCACCGGAGGTGAAGGCGAGACTAAGGGATCCAAATGGCGTCCGTCCGTCATCCATCCGTCGTCCGTCCGTCGTCTGTCGTCCGTCCGTCGTCCGTCACAAACATTAAAGTTTACTTGCAAGACTCTCTTATCACTTGTAACTCGGCACATGTTGCTTGGATGGCAACCAAACTTGGGTGATGGATGCACTGGGGGTACCTTCATGTTATGGTGCTGTTGGAGGTCACATGATAAAGTCAAAGGTCATTTGAAATCATACGTTAAAGTTTACTTGCAAGACTCCCTTATCACACGTTACTTGGCACATGTTGCTACAATGGCAATCAAACTTGGATGATGGATGCACTTCGGGTACTTTCATGTTATGGTGCTATAATATTTCACAATCAGCCAGCGATACAATTCTTTTGCGTGGCAACGTAGATCGCGATATTTCTGTTTTTTCGCAAGTGGGCGAGACACAATATTGCTAATGCCTTGTTTGTTCATAGTGTGATGTTGTCATCGAACAACACTTTCTGCCATTATCGAAAAATATCGTGTACATGTACACCCCAAGACAAACACATATGACAAATTAAATTAAATTTGGTCAAAATCAAAGGTAGACGTTGGCAACGTGTAATTTTTTCCCATTCTGTTCATAATATGTATGTTCTTACCATGGTAAAACACTTTCTCCCACTATTGCAAAATTTGTCCTGTACACATTCACCTACAGACAAAGATGATTGCTGAATTCCATGATATTGGTCAAAAACAAGGGGAGTAGATTGCGATATATGATTTTCCACCATTTTTTTTGCCCATAGTGCGAGGTGACCATGGCAACACACTTCCTGTTACTAGCGAAAAATATGTCTTGCACATCTACACCCCCAGACAAACATCTAGGAAAAATTTATTGAAAATTAGTCTAAAAGTGAAGAAGTTTGTGATGCAACATTTCCCCTGATTTTGGCCCATAATATGGCATTGCCATGGCAATACAATTCCTGCCACTGTCGACAAATTTGTCTTGTACATCTACACCCCAAAGCGCACCTCTGCGCCAAGTGTCATGGGAATCTGTACAGTAAAAACTGAGGGATTCGTTCGCGATGGAATATTTGCAATTGACTGACGAACCGACCGCCCACCCATGCACCTGCCCGACCGACATCACACCGATTTTTAAATACCTCCATTAAACGTTTGGCCGGGGTATAATCATAAAACATCATTAGCTTAGGTATTATTGTGTTAACTTCAATTCAATAACCCCAGAAAGAATAGAAAAATCCACATTTTACCCCAAATCACCAAAATTTTTATTATTCAAAATGGCCACCGTGGCCATTTTCAGTCTTGATACAGGGTAAAATCTAAGTTAAACTACAAAATAACTTCATTATAAATCACATGATCTTTATAACTTCATAACCCATATCTAGAGCAGCAGTACAAGCCCAAAGCACCAGCAATTATATATAAAATTGTATTGGCATGCATTTTGAAACTGGATACAAGGTTAAACGTGGGATTTATTAGCAAAGCAACGTCAAATATGGAGTCCTTGACATAATTAAAACCATGTTTTCACCACCACAGTAGACAAAATTTCTCTGAAATTACTGTTTAAAGTGCTTGATGGCGGCCATTTTGAATTTTGGCCCTAAAAAATTCCACCCACATTTTTGCGAGAGCTATCCCCGCTAAATTTCTTATTTAACCCTTAGAGAAGGCAAAGCAACCAAAAAATTTCACTTTGCTCTCCATGGTCACGGAACTCCTCAAAATAACCCAACTAAGATTCAAATGACTTGTAAAGACTACCTTTTACCTTACACTTATCCTTTAATGTTCCTGTGGAGATCCATTAACTCAAATACAAATGACTTGTGGAGACTTTTACTGTTACCTTACACATATCCTTACACTTGTGTTACACTATCCTTTGATGTTCTTGTAGACACCTATTAACACAGATAAAAATGACTTGTGGGGACCTGTTTCTTTTCACATTTCGTTTCATGTTCAAATTCTCGATCTTAGACCCATTAAAACAATTTGAAACACTGACACTAATCCTTTCATGTTCCTGTAGAGACCCATTGACAAAGATTCCAGTGACTTGTACTGATATCTTACACTTATCCCTCGATGTTCCTCTGGAGACCCATTAACACAGATTCAATGACTTGTACAGACTTTCCTTTTCCGTACATACATCATTTCATGTTCCTGTGGAGACCCATCAAGTAGGGAACGTGCGCGAATCAGGCAAGATGGCAACGTGCACTGCATTGTAGTCTCCTGTCCAGCTCGTATTACATCCGGTCAACTTTAATGTGTATTTAGTACTGCATTTTATTTTATTCTGCAGCCTCTGGAAACAGAGTTGGCACCCGAACTTGCAGCTGCCGACAGGCTGTGCTCAGAGCAGCACCAGAAATATGCTGACCTCCACTCCGTCCCACTGGTGGGCATCTCAGAAACTCTTGAGGCTCCCCATTCCCAGAGTGCAGAGCTAACCAGCCAGCTAGACTCCACCCATCATGAGCATGAGGAAGCCAAACGGCTGAGACAGGCATTCCCGGTGCAGACCTTTGAAGTGGAGCAGGCTGTGGACACGGCGGAGGGGCAGTTGGCGAAACTTATCACCGATGTGCCACAAGCCATGCAAGAACATGAGGTATTAACACAGATATATCAACCCCAACTTGAGTCCATTGGGGGGCTACTTCCCCCCCCCCAGATCTCGACTGCGGATAGCGCAGTTGCCACAAAAAGTTTGCACGCGGGTAGTGGCCAACATACTTTCCAAGACTGTATAGTTAGATTTTTTTGTATAAGGGGTTCAAAATTAATGGAATGGGGCACTTCAAAGGGAGTTTCATGTATATTTGCTTGCAATTACAAAATGTGTGGTTCATTATGGTCCTTTTACAAAATGTTTGGTTGCATTTTTTTCCCTAAACTTCATAGTTAACATACTCATGGGTAGTAAGGTATGCATAGTTGTTCAAATGAGGGTTGGCCGGTAAATACCTGGGTGGGAAATACCAGGTGGTAAATATTGGTATTTACCGGTAAATACTGCCTTGCTGATTTCGGTGAAAACAGAAAATACTGGGATATACTATAAAAAAACAACCTTTTCAAATCTTTTAAGCAAAATTATGTTGAGATTATTAAGTAAGAATACAAACTGCATCATAGAAAACAGTTTCACTTGTGGTAGGGGCTCAATTTTTACTTTTGCTCTGATTGTATTAAACCTTGAGATTTTTTCATGTTATATGCAAAACAAATGACAAAGTGAAATTTATTATATCAAGGTTTTTTAACATGCCTGTGTAGTATGAAATCCTAACAGGAGATGAAAATAACATAAGTGATGCCTATGGCTCTGGGTTTTTTTTGAGAGGGGTCCAAAGGCATAATGACAGACAGAATCCTGTCTGAAGACTGGATATATTCCATCAAATGTTTTAGCATGTATCATAGGTCTGTTCTATACATACGGTATGTATAGTACAGACCTAGGATTAGCTCCCATAGCATAACCAAGTTGGTACCATATACGCTTCTGGGTGAAATCTGCACCCGAACCCCTAAAAGTTAACAGAATTTTGTCAAGTTAAAAAATGCATCATTTGGATTTTGCATGCTAAAAAAAAAACTAGCTCATGATCAGCTTAGCTTATATCTCACATTGCAAGCTTAGTATATAAAGATATCAATAAAAGTAGACTGACAAAAATATTTCTTAAGAAAAAATTTTGCAGACATTTGAATACAGTGTTGCGGATGTCACATTTTCTGTTAACATTCTTGCCTGCAGTTGAGCATCATCAGAGAAATATGAAATTGGTCAAAACTCTCCAAATATCAGCTTTCCTGGTGCTTTTGAATGTATTCATTCAACATAAAACAAAATTTTTGCATTCACATCACATTAAATTGCTAATATTAGAAAATCAAATTTGACCTACCATTTCTGTTAATATTTTTGTAACATCAGCAACAAACTGATTTACCAAGAAAAAAAAAGTGGTGAGAAGAAGGCGAAATGTGTTACTAGGTATTCAAAAAGCAATATATAACGAATGTAAAAATAATAGATATCTGAGATAATACTATGCATTTAGCACAGCATGGCCAAGCATAATTTTCCCTTAATCTGCGTAACATCTGCACCATAAAAATGGGCTTTCTTGACATTATACTCCAAGAACAAAGGTTTAGAAAACAATCATTATGAAAAAAAATTCCACCCACATTTTTGCGAGAGCTATCCTCGCTAAATTTCTTATTTAACCCTTAGAGAAGACAAAGCAACCAAAAAATCTCACTTTGCTCTCCATTGTCACGGAACTCCTCAAAATAACCCAACTAAGATTCAAATGACTTGTAAAGACTACATTTTACCTTACACTTATCCTTTAATGTTCCTGTGGAGATCCATTAACTCAAATATAAATGACTTGTGGAGACTTTTACTGTTACCTTACACATATCCTTTGATGTTCATGTATGTGGAGACCCATGAACAAATATTCAAATGACTTGTGGAGACTTATAATGTAATTAACTCACACTAATCCTTTCATGTTCCTCTGGAGACCCATTAACACAGATTCAATGACTTGTAGAGACTTGTACCTTTTCTGTACACACATCATTTCATGTTCCTGTGGAGACCCATAAACACAGATTTAAATGACCTGTTTCTTTACACATATCCTTTCATGTTCCAATTCTCAATATGAGATCCATTTTTGAATTGAATTGAATTGAACCGTGAAGATTATTACTCCAAGTTTATATACACAAGATTAGGAGGACTTACACTTGTGTTACACTATCCTTTGATGTTCTTGTAGACACCTATTAACACAGATAAAAATGACTTGTGGGGACCTGTTTCTTTTCACATATCGTTTCATGTTCAAACTCTTAATCTGAGACCCATTAACACAATTTGAAACAACATGTGCAGACCTACACTTATACTGTTACCTGACACTAATCCTTTCATGTTCCTGTAGAGACCCATTAACAAAGATTCCAGTGACTTGTACTGATATCTTACACTTATCCCTTGATGTTCCTCTGGAGACCCATTAACACAGATTTAATGACTTGTACAGACTTTCCTTTTCTGTACATACATCATTTCATGTTCCTGTGGAGACCCATCAAGTAGGGAACTTGCGCGAATCAGGCAAGATGGCAACGTGCACTGCATTGTAGTCTCCTGTCCAGCTCGTATTACATCCGGTCAACTTTAATGTGTATTTAGTACTGCATTTTATTTTATTCTGCAGCCTCTGGAAACAGAGTTGGCACCCGAACTTGCAGCTGCCGACAGGCTGTGCTCAGAGCAGCACCAGAAATATGCTGACCTCCACTCCGTCCCACTGGTGGGCATCTCAGAAACTCTTGAGGCTCCCCATTCCCAGAGTGCAGAGCTAACCAGCCAGCTAGACTCCACCCATCATGAGCATGAGGAAGCCAAACGGCTGAGACAGGCATTCCCGGTGCAGACCTTTGAAGTGGAGCAGGCCGTGGACACGGCGGAGGGGCAGCTGGTGAAACCTATCACCAATGTGCCACAAGCCATGCAAGAACATGAGGTATTAACACAGATATATTAACCCCAACTTGAGTCCATTGGGGGGCTACTTCCCCCCCCCCCCCCCCCAGATCTCGACTGCGGATAGCGCAGTTGCCACAAAAAGTTTGCACGCGGGTAGTGGCCAACATACTTTCCAAGACTGTATACATGTAGTTAGATTTTTTTGTATAGGGGGTTCAAAATTAATGGAATGGGGCACTTCAAAGGGAGTTTCATGTATATTTGCTTGCAATTACAAAATGTGTGGTTCATTATGGTCCTTTTACAAAATGTTTGGTTTCATTTTTTTCCCTAAACTTCATAGTTAACATACTCATGGGTAAGGTATGCATAGTTGTTCAAATCAGGGTTAGCCGGTAGATACCTGGGTGGGAAATACCAGGTGGTAAATATTGGTATTTACCGGTAAATACTGCCTTGCTGATTTCGGTGAAAACAGAAAATACTGGGATATACTATAAAAAAACAACCTTTTCAAATCTTTTAAGCAAAATTATGTTGAGATTTTTAAGTAAGAATACAAACTGCATCATAGAAAACAGTTTCACTTGTGGTAGGGGCTCAATTTTTACTTTTGCTCTGATTGTATTAAACCTTGAGATTTTTTCATGTTATATGCAAAACAAATGACAAAGTGAAATTTATTATATCAAGGTTTTTTAACATGCCTGTGTAGTATGAAATCCTAACAGGAGATGAAAATAACATAAGTGATGCCTATGGCTCTGGGTTTTTTTTTTGAGAGGGGTCCAAAGGCATAATGACAGACAGAATCCTGTCTGAAGACTGGATATATTCCATCAAATGTTTTAGCATGTATCATAGGTCTGTTCTATACATACGGTATGTATAGTACAGACCTAGGATTAGCTCCCATAGCATAACCAAGTTGGTACCATATACGCTTCTGGGTGAAATCTGCACCCGAACCCCTAAAAGTTAACAGAATTTTGTCAAGTTAAAAAATGCATCATTTGGATTTTGCATGCTAAAAAAAAAACTAGCTCATGATCAGCTTAGCTTATATCTCACATTGCAAGCTTAGTATATAAAGATATCAATAAAAGTAGACTGACAAAAATATTTCTTAAGAAAAAATTTTGCAGACATTTGAATACAATGTTGCGGATGTCACATTTTCTGTTAACATTCTTGCCTGCAGTTGAGCATCATCAGAGAAATATGAAATTGGTCAAAACTCTCCAAATATCAGCTTTCCTGGTGCTTTTGAATGTATTCATTCAACATAAAACAAAATTTTTGCATTCACATCACATTAAATTACTAATATTAGAAAATCAAATTTGACCTACCATTTCTGTTAATATTTTTGTAATGTCAGCAACAAACTGATTTACCAAGAAAAAAAAAGTGGTGAGAAGAAGGCGAAATGTGTTACTAGGTACTCAAAAAGCAATATATAACGAATGTAAAAATAATAGATATCTGAGATAATACTATGCATTTAGCACAGCATGGCCAAGCATAATTTTCCCTTAATCTGCGTAACATCTGCACCATAAAAATGGGCTTTCTTGACATTATACTCCAAGAACAAAGGTTTAGAAAACAATCATTATGAAAAAAAATTCCACCCACATTTTTGCGAGAGCTATCCTCGCTAAATTTCTTATTTAACCCTTAGAGAAGACAAAGCAACCAAAAAATCTCACTTTGCTCTCCATTGTCACGGAACTCCTCAAAATAACCCAACTAAGATTCAAATGACTTGTAAAGACTACATTTTACCTTACACTTATCCTTTAATGTTCCTGTGGAGATCCATTAACTCAAATATAAATGACTTGTGGAGACTTTTACTGTTACCTTACACATATCCTTTGATGTTCATGTATGTGGAGACCCATGAACAAATATTCAAATGACTTGTGGAGACTTATAATGTAATTAACTCACACTAATCCTTTCATGTTCCTGTGGAGACCCATTAGCAAAGATCGGAGTAACATGAGGAGACTTATTCTGTTACCTTACACTTAACCTTTGATGTTCCTCTGGAGACCCATTAACACAGATTCAATGACTTGTAGAGACTTGTACCTTTTCTGTACACACATCATTTCATGTTCCTGTGGAGACCCATAAACACAGATTTAAATGACCTGTTTCTTTACACATATCCTTTCATGTTCCAATTCTCAATATGAGATCCATTTTTGAATTGAATTGAATTGAACCGTGGAGATTATTACTCCAAGTTTATATACACAAGATTAGGAGGACTTACACTTGTGTTACACTATCCTTTGATGTTCTTGTAGACACCTATTAACACAGATAAAAATGACTTGTGGGGACCTGTTTCTTTTCACATATCGTTTCATGTTCAAACTCTTAATCTGAGACCCATTAACACAATTTGAAACAACATGTGCAGACCTACACTTATACTGTTACCTGACACTAATCCTTTCATGTTCCTGTAGAGACCCATTAACAAAGATTCCAGTGACTTGTACTGATATCTTACACTTATCCCTTGATGTTCCTCTGGAGACCCATTAACACAGATTTAATGACTTGTACAGACTTTCCTTTTCTGTACATACATCATTTCATGTTCCTGTGGAGACCCATCAAGTAGGGAACTTGCGCGAATCAGGCAAGATGGCAACGTGCACTGCATTGTAGTCTCCTGTCCAGCTCGTATTACATCCGGTCAACTTTAATGCGTATTTAGTACTGCATTTTATTTTATTCTGCAGCCTCTGGAAACAGAGTTGGCACCCGAACTTGCAGCTGCCGACAGGCTGTGCTCAGAGCAGCACCAGAAATATGCTGACCTCCACTCCGTCCCACTGGTGGGCATCTCAGAAACTCTTGAGGCTCCCCATTCCCAGAGTGCAGAGCTAACCAGCCAGCTAGACTCCACCCATCATGAGCATGAGGAAGCCAAACGGCTGAGACAGGCATTCCCGGTGCAGACCTTTGAAGTGGAGCAGGCCGTGGACACGGCGGAGGAGCAGCTGGTGAAACCTATCACCAATGTGCCACAAGCCATGCAAGAACATGAGGTATTAACACAGATATATTAACCCCAACTTGAGTCCATTGGGGGGCTACTTCCCCCCCCCCCCCCCCAGATCTCGACTGCGGATAGCGCAGTTGCCACAAAAAGTTTGCACGCGGGTAGTGGCCAACATACTTTCCAAGACTGTATACATGTAGTTAGATTTTTTTGTATAGGGGGTTCAAAATTAATGGAATGGGGCACTTCAAAGGGAGTTTCATGTATATTTGCTTGCAATTACAAAATGTGTGGTTCATTATGGTCCTTTTACAAAATGTTTGGTTTCATTTTTTTCCCTAAACTTCATAGTTAACATACTCATGGGTAAGGTTTGCATAGTTGTTCAAATCAGGGTTAGCCGGTAGATACCTGGGTGGGAAATACCAGGTGGTAAATATTGGTATTTACCGGTAAATACTGCCTTGCTGATTTCGGTGAAAACAGAAAATACTGGGATATACTATAAAAAAAAACAACCTTTTCAAATCTTTTAAGCAAAATTATGTTGAGATTATTAAGTAAGAATACAAACTGCATCATAGAAAACAGTTTCACTTGTGGTAGGGGCTCAATTTTTACTTTTGCTCTGATTGTATTAAACCTTGAGATTTTTTCATGTTATATGCAAAACAAATGACAAAGTGAAATTTATTATATCAAGGTTTTTTAACATGCCTGTGTAGTATGAAATCCTAACAGGAGATGAAAATAACATAAGTGATGCCTATGGCTCTGGGGGTTTTTTTGAGAGGGGTCCAAAGGCATAATGACAGACAGAATCCTGTCTGAAGACTGGATATATTCCATCAAATGTTTTAGCGTGTATCATAGGTCTGTTCTATACATACGGTATGTATAGTACAGACCTAGGATTAGCTCCCATAGCATAACCAAGTTGGTACCATATACGCTTCTGGGTGAAATCTGCACCCGAACCCCTAAAAGTTAACAGAATTTTGTCAAGTTAAAAAATGCATCATTTGGATTTTGCATGCTAAAAAAAAAACTAGCTCATGATCAGCTTAGCTTATATCTCACATTGCAAGCTTAGTATATAAAGATATCAATAAAAGTAGACTGACAAAAATATTTCTTAAGAAAAAATTTTGCAGACATTTGAATACAGTGTTGCGGATGTCACATTTTCTGTTAACATTCTTGCCTGCAGTTGAGCATCATCAGAGAAATATGAAATTGGTCAAAACTCTCCAAATATCAGCTTTCCTGGTGCTTTTGAATGTATTCATTGCATTCACATCACATTAAATTGCTAATATAAGAAAATCAAATTTGACCTACAATTTCTGTTAACATTTTTGTAATGTCCGCAACAAACTGATTTACCAAGAAAAAAAAGTGGTGAGAAGAAGGCGAAATGTGTTACTATGTATTCAAAAAGCAATATATAAGGAATGTAAAAATAATAGATATCTGAGATAATACTATGCATGTAGCACAGCATGGCCAAACATAATTTTCCCTTAATCTGCGTAACATCCGCACCATAAAAACCGGTTTTCTTGACATTACACTCCAAGAACAAAGGTTTAGAAAACAATGTCATTATGATTTATTGAAGTGGTCATAATGTCAAACATGAAAACCACATTTGATGACAGCGGGTACACTTAATTTTTTTTTTACTGAAAAATGTGTTGCGGATTTTACGTTCATAATGTTAACAGGAAATTTTTAATCAATTATATCCCAGCACAAAAGGTACCAGCATGTACATTAATTTGGGAAACTGATTGTTACTTGACACTCTTATGGGTTCCAAATGGTTATTTTGTTGTTTTAGAGACTACACCGCTAGTTTTATGTAAAAAGGGTGGTCATGTATACAGTGTGCCCCAGTTGAAAAGTAACCCATGGATTTTTTTCTCTCTTCTTTCTTTCTTTTTTACTTCTTCTTTTTTCTTTCTTTCTTTCTTCTTTTTTTTTTCTGTATTTATGTAATATAGAAACAAACCGTGAAATTCTTTGCCAAGTGCTTTGTCTCCTCTCTCCTCTTGATGCCAGACACATGATGGTGCCTGGTTTTTTGTTTTGCGGGGGAGGGGGTGACTCTGCTTGCTGTGTGTCGCTGTGAGTGATGTAATGTCTCTGTGATCGGTGTGTGTTGTGATTGGTGTGTGTGTTTATTGTTTTGGTGTGTTTTGTGACTGGAGTCTAGGGAGGGAGGAATGACTTAATTTTGCAGCGAATGTGTTTTTTTTTTTTTTTTTGGGGGGGGGATAAAAGGGTATGGCTTCCAAACTTTCCTTTAGAATTGACTTGTTTCATGCTTTTTGTTTTCCTCTGTGGCGCACTGTATATATTTTTTATTTTATATGTAATTTGAATTTGTGCAATCAAATGTTTTTCTCTTTGAACACTATGTTATATATATTTTTTTGTATTCTTGATTTTGTAACCGAAGCAGACAGAATGTGATTTTTATGCCATTATTTTATAATTTTGTGCATGACGATAAATTTGAAATTTGAATCTTTGAAATTGAATTTGAATTTGAGATTAGTAGTCTTTTTTCAAACAATGACCTGTTTTAAACAAGTCTGCATGTAAAATATGAACCTAATTTGAGTTTATTTTGCTTTCAGAATATAAGTCAATATCTTAGGTTTAATTTTCATGCAAAAGGTAATTGACCTAGGTAACTATTGACTTGAGAATGTATGTTGATCAACATGTTGCGGACGTTACAAACTTGTGTTAACAAACATTTGCCTGGCTTCAATCTTCTTTTTATTCACATAGCAACTGGCCATTGTTACTCTGACATGAAGAACTGTATACAAGGAATGTAAAAACAATATATAGAAGCAAATTCCAACTGTATTTAGCACAAAATTAGCCAAAGATGATTTTCTGTTAACGCATATATACATGCCTGTAACATCCACAACATAGTAAACTGTATGTTATTGAATTGTAAAACATGGTTATTAACCAACTATATTATGGGGGAAATTGAAATAAAAAAGAAAAGATAAAGGAAACACATTCAGGTGGTTCTTGTAGAAAGCAATTATTGAACCTTAAGCATGATTTCAAACTCTCATGCTTCTAATGGTACCAGATGTTACATCATGTACATTGCATGTTAACACATTTCTTTTTACATGAATTATCATACATGTACTTGTAGAGACTTATAAATACTGTTACCTGACACTAATCCTTTCATGTTCCTGTGGAGACCCATTAACAAAGATTTGAGTAAATTGAGACTTATTCTGTTACCTTACACTTAACCTTTGCTGTTCCTCTGGAGATCCATTAACACAGATTCAATGACTTGTAGAGACTTACCTTTTCTGTACACACACTATTTCATGTTCCTGTGGAGACCCATAAACACAGATTTAATTGACTTGTGGAGACCTGTTTCTTTACACATATCCTTTAATGTTCCAATTCTCAATCTGAGATCCATCGCCGCAATTTGAATTGAACCATGGAGATTATTACTCAAAGTTTACATACACAAGATTAGGAAGACTTACACTTGTGTTATACTCAGGGTGGTCACCGGAAAATCTCTTACGCATGGCTCAAAAAAGCAGAATATCACTTTGTGTCAGACATCTGTGCTGGACGCGTGGTACACAACTACGGAACGTGTGGCTCAAAGAAAACAAAAACAATAAGAATAATAAGACTGATACTGATTTTACGCATGGTGCAGTGAATTTACACGTGGCTCACAATCACTTTCTGGATCCGACGCGTGGTGTTTGCACCGCGTGTTTTCTACACTGGGGACCACCCTGGTTATACTATCCTTTGATGTTCTTGTAGACACCTATTAACACAGATAAAAATGACTTGTGGGGACCTGTTTCTTTTCACATATCGTTTCATGTTCAAACTCTTAATCTGAGACCCATTAACACAATTTGAAACAACATGTGCAGACCTACACTTATACTGTTACCTGACACTAATCCTTTCATGTTCCTGTAGAGACCCATTAACAAAGATTCCAGTGACTTGTACTGATATCTTACACTTATCCCTTGATGTTCCTCTGGAGACCCATTAACACAGATTCAATGACTTGTACAGACTTTCCTTTTCTGTACATACATCATTTCATGTTCCTGTGGAGACCCATCAAGTAGGGAACGTGCGCGAATCAGGCAAGATGGCAACGTGCACTGCATTGTAGTCTCCTGTCCAGCTCGTATTACATCCCGTCAACTTTAATGTGTATTGATAGTACTGCATTTTATTTTATTCTGCAGCCTCTGGAAACAGAGTTGGCACCCGAACTTGCAGCTGCCGACAGGCTGTGCTCAGAGCAGCACCAGAAGTATGCTGACCTCCACTCTGTCCCACCGGTGGGCATCTCAGAAACTCTTGAGGCTCTCCATTCCCAGATTGCAGAGCTAACCAGCCAGCTAGACTCCACCCGTCATGAGCTTGAGGAAGCCAAACGGCTGAGACAGGCATTCCCGGTGCAGACCTTTGAAGTGGACCAGGCTGTGGACACAGCGGAGGGGCAGTTGGCGAAACTTATCACCGATGTGCCACAAGCCATGCAAGAACATGAGGTATTAACACAGATATATCAACCCCAACTTGAGTCCATTGGGGGGCTACTTCCCCCCCCCCCCCCAGATCTCGACTGCGGATAGCGCAGTTGCCACAAAAAGTTTGCACGCGGGTAGTGGCCAACATACTTTCCAAGACTGTATAGTTAGATTTTTTTGTATAGGGGGTTCAAAATTAATGGAATGGGGCACTTCAACGGGAGTTTCATGTATATTTGCTTGCAATTACAAAATGTGTGGTTCATTATGGTCCTTTTACAAAATGTTTGGTTTCATTTTTTTAATAAACTTGGTAGAAAAAACTTAATCATGTGTAAGGTATGCATAGTTGTTCAAATCAGGGTTGGCCGGTAAATACCGTGGTGGGAAATACCAGGCGGTAAATACCTGTATATACCGGTAAAAAAAAAAACCCTGCTGATTTCGGTGAAAACGGGAAATACTGTGAAATACTATAAAAAATAACCTTTTCAAATCTTAAAAGCAAAATTATGTTGAGATTATTAAGTAAGAGTAGAAAATGCATCATAGAAAATAGTTTCACTTGTGTTAGGGGCTCAATTTTTACTTTTGCTCTGATTGTATTAAACCTTGAGATTTTTTCATGTTATATACAAAACAAATGCAAATTTAAAGTGAGTTTTTTAAAGGTACCATGACATGCAAATGCATGTTGATTTCTGTTCATCTGTACTACTGTATACATCACATATCTCATGACTTTTTGATGTAAA
Organism: Arbacia lixula; assembly: GCA_963669155.1. Taxonomy (NCBI): domain Eukaryota; kingdom Metazoa; phylum Echinodermata; class Echinoidea; order Arbacioida; family Arbaciidae; genus Arbacia; species Arbacia lixula. The sequence continues at coordinate 3,926,581 of OZ022582.1, read as the reverse complement.
TATGTGTCATGTATTTTATGATATTTTTCCATTATTTTTGTGTTATTACCTAAGCTCAACCCCTAAAAAATCCCCAAAATCAGATTCTGGTTGTGACATCATCTGGCAATCATCAGTAAACTACCACATTGTGAACAAATGTGTGCTTTTGTGCTAACTGGCTACATGAGCATAAAAGGGCAGAATTGCTGTCCATTTTTTATACGATAAGTTATCACAGCCTTTTTCTTCCAAGTGTTGCTTGGGCATTTCTGACATAGCAAGTGCTTATACTTGTGACTTGGCATGCTTGAAACATTCAATGCTATTGTACAGATGTTGACAGGTGATGGGAAAGGACATACCAAAGTCTTTTGTTTACAATACTTTACCTAGAATGATGATTGATGGATGATGTCACAACCAGATGTGATGTATACAGTAGTACAAATCAACAGAAATCAACATGCATTTGCATGTCATGGCACCTTTAATATCAAGGTTTTTAACATGCCTGTTCATGATGAAATCCTAACAGAAGATGATTTTAAAACAAGAAATGCCTATTTGAAGGCATTAATAGCCATTAAACTTGTAATTGATCATATTTGTGGGTATGTCTCAAGGTATTTCCCGATATTTCCCAGTATTTCCCAGAATTTCCCAGTATTTCCCAATATTTCCCAGTATTTCCTAGTATTTCCCAGTGTTTCCCAATATTTCCCGGGAAATTGCCAACCCTGGTTCAAATGGTACTCATGGTCCCATGGGATGCAAGGGGAGGGGTCTCAAGGAACTAAACTCTGTAAAATCTTCTCCAAATCCAATAGTAGAGCAATTGAGTTATTTTGTATGTAGATACCTTGTTAAGTAAAATATTGCGGTTGTTCCTAACAGTTTCAGGTCTGGTCGTCATGGGGGGGGGGGGGGGGGGAGGGGGGGTAGCAGGTTATATGTTAGGGGTGGGACTTTTCAAGTTTTTTTTTTTTCTTTTTTTTTTTTTTGCAAAATGCATGGTCAATTTCTATTCAAACTAGGGGATGCTCATTTGTACAGATTGTACCCATTGTACCCAACTGAGAGGGCCAAAGGTATGAATCGCAAACATTTGTCGGGTCCCGGAGAAGGGCAGTCAGTTTATATTGTGTTTACCCTTATTAGGGAAGAATGTATTTATTCATGACATTACTTGGAACCCCCCCCCCCCCCCTTCCCCATATAATTGATGACATACTTCCAGTTGCAACAAAGGGAGATTGCATCAGTTGTGAATTTCATCCTGCAGCTCAGGTGGGCTACAATATTTAAGCCCCCTGGGGCTCTTGTTTTGTGAAATTTGGCTGGAATCTCTCAACTTGTTCAAATGAAATGGAAGAATAGATATAGCAAAATCCTATTATAGTTTGCATAATTTGTGTCTCTTTACCCCAAAGATAAAGAACATATCACCTGTAGGCATTGGTATTGAAGTGTTCAAGCTTTGCTTGAATTTTGTTTACTTTGCAGGTCATTGACTCAGAGGAGGAGGATGAGGAACTTGATCCTATCCCAGGGCTGCCAGTAAGTATCCCTTTTCACTCTTGCTTCAACATGGATGTACTGGTTCATTTTCACACTTAATATGGGACAGAGAACATTGACATCAAGATGTAACAATAGATAGGTGAAAACCATTATTGATAATCTGGAGAGGCAATGTAGGTCACGTTCCTTAACAAATTCATGACCAGGCCACACTCATATGAGCTTCAATATTCTTTGTTTTATTGGCTAATCAGTTTTTTGTCTCGCCCACCGGAGGTGAAGGCGAGACTAAGGGATCCAAATGGCGTCCGTCCGTCGTCCGTCGTCCGTCCGTCGTCCGTCACAAATGTTAAAGTTTACCTGCAAGACTCTCGTTTGACAAATAACTTCACATGGGTTGCTTGGATTACAACCTAACTTGGGTCATAGATGCACTGGGGGTACCTTCATGTTATGGTACCGTTGGAGGTCACAGGATAAGGTCAAAGGTCATTTGAGGTCATACGTTAAAGTTTACCTGCAAGACTCTCTTTTGACAAATAACTTCACATGGGTTGCTTGGATTACAACCTAACTTGGGTCATAGATGCACTGGGGGTACCTTCATGTTATGGTACCGTTGGAGGTCACAGGATAAGGTCAAAGGTCATTTGAGGTCATACGTTAAAGTTTACCTGCAAGACTCTCTTTTGACAAATAACTTCACACGGGTTGCTTGGATTACAACCTAACTTGGGTCATAGATGCACTGGGGGTACCTTCATGTTATGGTGCTGTTGGAGGTCACAGGATAAGGTCAAAGGTCATTTGAGGTCATACGTTAAAGTTTACCTGCAAGACTCTCTTTTGACAAATAACTTCACATAGGTTGCTTGGATTACAACCTAACTTGGGTCATAGATGCACTGGGGGTACCTTCATGTTATGGTACCGTTGGAGGTCACAGGATAAGGTCAAAGGTCATTTGAGGTCAGGGATACAATTCTTTTGCGTAGCAACGGAGATCGCGATATTTCTGGTTATTTTCGCAAGTGGGCGCGACACAATATTGCTAATGCCTTGTTATTTTAGTAGTTTGAAAAAAAAAGCACCATCAGCAGTGCTGACTGTTCGGTTGACACAAACTATCACTTTGTTGGTCTTTAATTAAAAGGCCCTTATTGGCGATAGTATCAAAGAGTATGTTTTACTCTTTTTTATGCATCATAATAGAGTATGAGAAGTTTTACCTCATGAGGTTTTCTGATTCTTTCATTATGCTTATTAATACTCGTTAATGCTAGGGTCTCAAATGATAGGGTCTCAAATTAAATGTGCTCTTCATGTTGGATAGCTCCAGAATTACTGAATGGAATTTCACCAAATTTGGTCAGAAGATCAAGTTGGATGGGACAATTAACTGATTAGATTTTGAGTGAGATTGGGTCACCAAAGGGGGCTGGGCCCTAGCCCCCATTTCAAGTTAATTTTTTTTATTTACGTGATAACTCAAGTATTACTGAATGGAATTTCACCAAATTTGGTTGGATGGGACAATTAGCTGATTAGATTTTGAGTGAGATTGGGTCTGGGGGGGGGGGGGCTACCCCCCTTTTCAACTATCTTTTTCATATGTGCGATAACTCAAGTATTACTGTTCAAATGAAATATCACCAAACTTGGTCAGAAGGTCAAGTTGAAGGTGATACATGTATTTAACTTATAAAATTTCGAGTGAGATTGCGTAGCGGGGGGGGGGGGGGGGAGGGGGGGGTGCTCGCCCCCCTTTCAACCAGCTCTTATTTGTTTATGCGATATTACTGGATGGAATTTCACCAAACTTGGTCAGAAGGTTAAGTTTGAGGTGGAAATTAAGTAATTTGATTTTGAGTAAGATTTGCTGAGCTGGGGAGGGGTGATAATGGGGGGCACCCCCTTCCCCCACACACTTGGAGTGATAAGCTCAAGTTCCATGGAAAGGTTAATCGATCAATAAGATTTTGAGGGCTAACCCCATTCCTGGCTGGATTTTCCTTATGTTTTTTATTTTTATATTTTATTTTGCAATAATGCAGTATGCGAGAGGGCGGAGGCATACCAGTCGACTGCGCGCAGTCGAATTTTTCTAGTTCTGTACATGTATTACAATGAAATTGATGCCTGTAATCTCAATGTGAAGAACCTGTGTCTAGAGATGCACTTGTACTCTACCAGTTCATGTACTCCAGTCTTATTCTGATCATGTCATACTTTTCTAATGAAATACTTTACAATCAGATTTAAATTGTAGGGGAAAGAGGGGCAATTGCGGACACGGGGTAATAACGGTCATAAGTGTTTCACCATCTTGACGGTGGGTGGCGTGAGCTCGATCCCACCCCAAAGTTTGATGAACAGTACACGTGCATCTGCAAAGTTATTCAGCTCCACTGCTCTTTTCTCTTAGAAATTATCATCATTAATTCAAGTACACCTATTAAACAAAAATATTTAGCATTATTCAATCGATTATTATAATGTGTTGTTATCGATTATGAGTGATTACTCTATATTCAAAAGATTGAGTGTGGATTGAATTTGTTGTCAATACGGTGTGCGAGAAAGTTACTGTGATTTGTTGAGAGTAGCAGGAAAAGACCAGTCAAATGTCAATTGGGGGTGATAACGGACACATGTCCGCTATTACCCCGGTGTGTAGAATAAAGTACACTATTATAGTTACACACTTCTACATACCTCTACTGCTCATCTGATTGGCTCATGCGTTCGGAACTAGGCTGGTTTACACGAAGCCTTGATTCGAGCTTCAAAGACGATGCAGCAACTTTAACATACAGTGCTACAGTGTTCAAAGATCATCTGACATCTTGGGTTCAATTTCATCTGCAAGACTTGTTCTTCAGAGACATTCATATATTAATTTGGTCATAGGTGGGCTTGAGAAAAATTTTGCGAATGCTTGCAAGTTACCTCAAACCAATTTAACTTCCTTATTTAACTTCCTTATTTGTGTGGTTATTGAAAGGAGAGTGTAAAAGTTTTAACAAAATATGTCTTTATCAAGGAAATTTCATCCCTTGTACTGTAACAAAAAAACAAGATACCGTTTACATGCATCACTCACCCATATGAGTAGGTTTACATGAACATGTAATTATATATCATTACCAAGATTTTTCTATGTATTCCATTTATTTTGTAGAGACGGAGGCCAGTTGCATTGGTCCACTCCGATGAGGATGATAGCGATCCTGATTACTGCCCATCCTCAGAGGGGAGTTACATCAGCTTGGCATGTTCAGAATCTGCTCATCCAGAGGAGGATGGTACATATGTTTTCTTTGATCATTCAAAGAAAACTCAACCTCAAGATGGCAAGAAACAGCAACGGGTATATGACAAACGCAATGTTTGTCTATATTGCGAAAAGCGTATAGAAGTAAAGATTGGAAGACACTATCTGTCCTGTCATGCAGAGGAGCCACAAGTGGCACAGATCTCTGTTCTGCCAATAGCGAGCAAGGAAAGGAAAGCACAGTTGGAACTGTTAAGACACAGGGGTAACTTTTACCATAACGAACGTGTCATCAGTACAGGAAAAGGAGAACTAATACTTTCTCGTAGACCAGCAAAGAGTGATAACACATCAGAGGTTGATGACTTTACACCATGCCCCCAATGCCTCGGATATGTGAAAAAAACGAACCTATGGCGTCATTGTACCTATAGATGCATAGCCAGAAAGAGTGGAGGACCAGTTGAAGGGAGAGGCTACTTGGAGATACAAAGTGAGATGCTACAGCATCCTGATAGCTTCCATGGTGCAAGTGCAAGCCTGAAGAAAGTAGTCTTACCTTCCATGAAAAATGATGATATAACACAGGTGTGTAAGGGGGACCCGATTATCTTAGAGCATGGGAATCAGTGGCTAAAGAAGTTGGGAGCTTCGAAAAAGAATCTTGTATCAAGCAAAATGAGAAACGGAGCAGCTCTCCTGCTTGAGCTCCGTAAATCACAAAAAGGAACAAGTATGAGTGATTTCCTTACCGCAGGACACTTTAACCTTGTCATAGAGGCGGTGGAAACGAGAGCTGGTAACATCGATCTGGATGAGGAAGAAGAAGATTTATGTCGGTATGAACATCCATCAACTGCAGTGAGACTTGGACATGACCTTGTTCGTTTGGCATCAATCAAGAAGTGCTTGGCTATAAGGAAGAATGATCCAATTGCGGAGAAGGAGGCAAGAGGCTATCTAGAAGTCCATGAAGATGAGTTTGGTATCAAAATAGCAGCAGGCGCCAGGTCAATGCTTGAGGAACGTAAGTTCAATAACCCTGCAACCCTGCCAACCACGGAAGAAGTTAAGACTTTGAGTACTCACATTGTAGATGAGCTGAAGCACAAAGTAGATGGTTTTGAAAATGCCACACAGCAGGATTACAAACAATTGCAAAAGCTGACACTAGCCAGATTGATCACGTTCAATAGACGAAGACCCGGGGAATCAGCAGCCTTAAAGGTTAGAACTTACAAAGAGCGCCCAGATTGGCATACAGCAAGAAATGATGAGGTCGAGAAGAGCCTGTCTTCGGTTGAGAAACAACTGCTGAGATCACTGGATTTGGTAGAGATTAGAGGGAAAAGGGGTAGAAAAGTGCCCCTCATCATACCTCCACTCGCAAAGAGGGCCCTAGGCCTAATTGTCGAACAGAGAGCACAGTTTGGCATGCTCCCCTCAAACAAATACATCTTCGGGATACCTGGCAAGAAGACTCATATCAGAGGAAACGACGCCGTAGCATCATCATGCAAAAGTGCAGGATTGAAAGGCTTATCACCTGAGACATTAAAATCAACCAACATGAGAAAATATGTTGGTACTGTCACGCAAGTCTTGGCGCTACCCGAGAATGAACTGGACTGGGTAGCCAACCATCTCGGCCACGACATTCGGATACATCGTCACTTCTATCGTTTGACGGACTCGACGATTGAGCTTGCTAAAGTCTCCAAGTTGCTTATTGCCATGGATCATGGAAAGTTAGGAGACTGTGCAGGAAAGACACTGGACGACATTGATTTGGGAGGTAAATATTAACAAAATTTGTAATTTGGTGGGAAAGTAGACCTTGGAAATAAATTTTGCCTTCATCATGTAAGATAGGAAATTGAGAGTTAACTAGACAAATTATACAAGATAGTAAATTTCATTATTGCAGCTATTAATATAGTCTACTTGACTTCAGGAACAGCTAATTGTTATCAGCAGTCCAGATTCTTGGACCTTTAGCGTCACGTATTCCTAACTTATATCAATTTTTTTTTTTTTTTTTCTTCTTTGGGGGGGGGGGGGGGGGGGAATGGCCTGAAATGTAAAAAAAAAATATGTGATCTCACACATGATAAGTGTTTTTGCTTATTTCTTCTTCAAATCGATTTCTTACATAGAAGTCATTACATTTCTGTGGGAATTGAGACAGGTATGATAAATTCAAACTCCCCATTGAAAAGTTGTTGAAGGTGGTTTTTACTTATTTGCATTGTACTATCTTAGATATTCCTTGGATAGAGGAGAGTGAAGCTGGTGATTGTGAACCCACAGAAACTGGACATCATTCACAGACAGAGCAAGGTAAATAGATTTTTGTCAATATGTGTAATTACAGCCGGATCTGCCCGCTTTTACAGATAGATCCTTAAAATGATTTCAATATCTCCTGCTCTTTGGATGCGTTTCTGAGCCTACTATATGCCACCTGCCCCCCCCCCCCCCCCCCCCGAATAAAATGTGCTTGTACCCAGTTGAATAAGGATAACAGTAAACGTTGGGACTAAAAAAAAATGTGTCGACATGCGTGAATTTCGACTCTCGCGTAAGTCAATGTTTTATTTGACTTAATAATTGATAGAGCAGTTATGTAATATGTGTATGTGTGTATTGCATAGTGTTACATGTTCCTATAGTTGTTGCTCATAACTGAACATGGAATTTGTTCATGTACAATGATTGCATTCAAGAATTTATTCAACAATTATTTCTGTACGTGCAAATTCATGTGATTTCCATAGAATGAACAATTAAAACCCAGTGCTGGAAATGTGAAGTTGTATGTGATTTTTAGGTGATATGCAGTCAATTGTTATTGTTGAAATCTTTATTTATTTATTTATTCATTCTTCTTTCTTTCTTCCGAATTTTGTTCGCCCACTTTCTATAAGTTTTCATTATTTAATTTACTTGCAAATTTCCATGATAATAACATTTATTAGAAGAATCGGTGTCAAACCTTTCATGACAGTCATTCATGGATGATGTCACGTAGGCGCCAATTTGGTTTTTTTTTCATATTGAGTCACATAAATTACCATATCTTCCTTACTAATATCATTATAAAAATTCCTTTGGTAGACATAAACTTTAAGTCCTTATCTACGGCCAGGATGCATGCAGAACCACATGCCCGTTACGACACGCACGTATCGTCAAAATTAAAAAATGCTCAAAATTCAACTTTGATCAAACGAGAGTACATTTCAGACAATTTCGAGCATTTCAAAAATTTCTAATGACAGATAAGATATGACATTAGACAATATATAATAAGGTGTCGGAGCATGTATGTTTGGAAATGAACATTTTGGGGAAACATGTAGGCGTGGTTTACAAGGGAACTTGTGGTCGCGTGCGAGTGCATGAGGAAATAATGTAGATGTCCAATAAGAAATAAGAGAGAACCTGGAGAGAGAAAGGTATTCAAGATATTATAGACGTGTGGTATTGTGTGACATGCATGACGTTATAATACATATAGAGAAATCAGGACTGTACATATTGCTTCGAGTTCGCCCGAGGTCGCGTCATCCGAGGTTTACTGTATGTATTTTCATTTGATTAGATCAAATTCTTATCTCTGAATTGTCAATTTTCTGAAAACAAAAACAAGTTTATTTTCTGCATATTTTGTGCATGCCAGGAGCTGAAGAAAGTCAACCAGATGTCAGTAAGCCCAAAGTGAATGGCCATCCTCCCCAGACTAAACAAGGTCAGTACAAAGGTCAACTAATTATGCATTCTGGTTGTTGGCTTGTTCAGTGTTTAACCAGATAAAGGGTTTCACTATGTACTGTATCAAAAACATGTGATGAAAAACATTCAAATTGTTTTTGACTGCTTGACTGTACATCTTTCTAACAATTAAAATTAGCACCTTGCAGTTATTATGTTACCTGTACATGCATTTAACTTAACATAAAAACCATCAGAAATTAAATGTGAAATATCAGTATCACTATCTAATTGTGGTCTGTTTGAGATATAAAGGTATTTACTGGAAAATGTTGTGCATTTCCTGTTTGACACATCTGCTGTGGAAATACGGACTGCCATTTTTGTCGAGCCCACCGGAGGTGAGGGGAGACTAAGGGATCTGTTTGATGTCCGTCCGTCCGTAAATTTTATATAAGTTTCGAAATTGATCTATAACTTTACACTTCACTTCCTGTTTGAAATCAAACTTGGGTGGTAGATGGCCATTTGTTATCTTATTCTTCCTGTGGGTCGAAGGTCAGGTATATAGGTCATATGTCAAATGAGGTCAAATGCGACATTTTAAGTGTAAGTTCCATAACTTTGCACCTTTCTGGCTGTTTGGAACCAGATCTAGGTGATAGATGCCTATTAATGATCGTAGGTCAAAGGTCATGTGAGGTCAAATGTTAAATATTATGTGTAAGTGGGCGAGACACATTACGGCTATCGCCTTGTTATTTGTATTTCCAGGTGTGGGTATATATTTGTCTGTATGAGATTTCATTATATTTTGAAGTCATCTTCAAAGAACAAAGGTCAGTGAAATTTACATTATTTAATGTATAACATGATTAATTTCCACACATAATTTGGCCAACAGGTAATGCAAGCAGGAGAAAATGGACGAAACAGGAAACAGACGCAATATGGGATGGGCTTGGAGAGTTCATCAAAAGGAAAAAGGTTCCTGGAAAAGAGGCATGTCTGCAATGCCAAGGCAAGTTCCGTGTCTTGTCTGAGGGGCGACATTGGAAGGAAATAAAATATAAGATAAACAATATCATCAATTCAATAAAACAGAAACAAATGTGAAGATCATAGTCAAATCTATGATTTCTTTGAGAGCTAAAACCTGGCAGTGCATGGTAACAGTGTGTTAAACTTTTGATTAAATTATTGTTCTGTGAGATTTGTTAATACAGGTTCTACACTCATCCTGTATATTAGTTTCAGCAATGCCACGCATTGAAATAAATAAATGGAACATGGAATGAAATTTATGATATACATTTGATTTACAGTGCAGAAATCCTTTCAAGTATATTCTTTTCTTTGCTTTACTTATTTTTTTACTTTATGTTGGATATTCTTACTAGATTATACTTGGCTACTGATAATCGTTTGTCTCGAAATGTGAGGTAAACGGAATCGAAAAGATCACGATGTTTCGTGTGCTGCTGCAACACTTCATCAGGTGTGATACAAAATTGTAGTAAGCAGGGATTTAAATACCCTATGGTCAGTGCAGCGCACTAACTGAAAAGTGCTCATAAATGGTCCAATACTAATAGCTGGCGTATCCGGGTACTTGACCAACAATAGACCGTTGATGCGCCTCGCATTGACCGGCGGTAACAAGTTACCGACAAAGGACAAAAAGGACAAAGCCACAGGCCGGTAATTACGGGCGACCTACAAGTTCAAGGGTCGCTAAAAACAGCACATTGTTGGGCGGTAACAAAGGCTGGCTAAGACTAACAACGGGCTGTTAAGTCGAATCGAAAGGCGATCGAGTGTCATGGCGAGGAGTGTCATGGCGGCGTATCGTACGAATCCAAAAATCGGGGATATCGATCCCGTTGTCTCGATTGAAATTGTTGGGATTGAGACGGATATTGATAGCTTCCTTAACCCTACGTGTGCACCAGTGCCGTTCTTGGGAGATGCACTGAACCCCATCCCAGTCTGGCTGGTGCTGGTTGTCCCAGGCATGTTCAGCTACTGCTGAGCTGTCAGTCCGGCGGAGCCTGACATCCCTCTTATGCTCAGAAATTCTTTCAGAAATCGGTCGGGCAGTTTCACCGATGTACGAACGGTCACACCCTTTGCAAGGGATGTTATACACGATTTCGTCCCGTCTGTGTTGAGGGATAGGATCTTATCTTAAGATCCTATCTTAAGATCCTATCCCTCAACACAGACGGGACGGAATTGTGTATAACATCCCTTGCAAAGGGTGTGACCGTTCGTACATCGGTGAAACTGCCCGACCGATTTCTGAAAGAATTTCTGAGCATAAGAGGGATGTCAGGCTCCGCCGGACTGACAGCTCAGCAGTAGCTGAACATGCCTGGGACAACCAGCACCAGCCAGACTGGGATGGGGTTCAGTGCATCTCCCAAGAACGGCACTGGTACACACGTAGGGTTAAAGAAGCTATCAATATCCGTCTCAATCCCAACAATTTCAATCGAGACAACGGGATCGATATCCCCGATTTTTGGATTTGTACGATACGCCGCCATGACACTCCTCGCCATGACACTCGACCGCCTTTCGATACGACTAAACAGCCCGTTGTTAGTCTTAGCCAACCTTTGTTACCGCCCAACAATGTGCTGTTTTTAGCGACCCTTGGACTTGTAGGTCGCCCGTAATTACCGGCCTGTGGCTTTGTCCTTTTTGTCCTTTGTCGGTAACTTGTTACCGCCGGTCAATGCGAGGCGCATCAACGGTCTATTGTTGGTCAAGTACCCGGATACCTCGGCTATTAGTATTGGACCATTTATGAGCACTTTTCAGTTAGTGCGCTGCACTGACCATAGGGTATTTAAATCCCTGCTTACTACAATTTTGTATCACACCTGACGAAGTGTTGCAGCGGCACACGAAACGTCGTGATCTTTTCGATTCCATTTACCTTACATTGCGAGACAAACGATTATCAGTAGCCATCTATCCGCAATGAGTAACATATTTAGCATTAGATTATACTTATTCCTATTACTAATAATGAATCTTAAAAAAAAGGATTAGGTAAACTGGCAAATCAAAGCTCCTGTATAGAGAACTTTTAAGTTTCACAAGTTATGGTCAAAGTGGTTTAAAATCTTGACTCAGTCCAAAGGTTCAGGTTTCAAGTACTGCTGGTGACAATTGTGTCCTTAGGCAATTGCTCCTCTCTACATAGGTGTATATAGAATGTTGGCATATCTCCAAGTTAGAACTGAATTTTCCATCCCGTAATATCTGGGAATTTTGACTCAATGACTGAGTTTGCACAAAAAATGTAATTTTCATATTTCACATTACATGCCAACCATCCAAGAAATATTTGAAAAAGTCAGAATTGTGTGAACCCTTACGGGTAAAAGCCATGCTCGGCTGAAAAATGATAAATTCTATAGCTCAAATAAAAAGACTCGGACTGAGGTAGCCTTGGTCTGATTTTTATATAATTGAAAATTGTTCAGGAGATAATACTGCATCAGATCAAATGCACTACAAGTTTGTTACGAGATGTTCATTTTCTCCCTATATCCATGCCTGGAAAAGTAAAATGTATAATATGTCCTGCTACTTTTAATCAAACTGCCTTAGAGATAATGTGTAATTTTATTTTTAGGCAATATAGTGTTAAAGCTTCTGAATTACTCTGGTCATCGTATCAAAATAGGCTTATATAACATCGATGATTACAAAAATCACTGATAAACTTTGCCACCTCAGATGGTATACCCAAATGTGAATTTTTTGTGTCTACACACACGTAGTACAAATTTATACACTTCACAAGTTCATTCATGCACTCTATACTGGGTGGTCCAGTAAAAATGGAATCGCCTCTTTCTACCATGCTGATGCAAAAACAATTGACATCAACTTGTAAATAATCGTTCTAGAACAAAAATGACACCAAAAATGTCTAATTTGGTTCAGTATTCTTCAATCTAGAGACATTTTTGTGAGCCAATGTAAGATCACAATTTTCTCGATTTTTCCAGCCAAAGCTGACCATCGAACCTAAGCTCCTGCCTAGCTAGACTAGCGAACAATTAATGTTTCGTGTTAATGAATAGCTCACCTTGCACAATGTGCTTTTCTGCGACCCAAAATAATTTTAATGACATGCCTTCAGACAAGCACATCTTTTTGTTGAAGAAAGAAGGTCCAGGTTAGTTCAAGTCAAAGGAATTTTTCGTTTTGTGAACGTGGAATATTGTAGTCGATACTAATAGGAAGATATTCAAAACTGTAATCTGCAACTGTAATCAACCCATTCACAGCCTCGCGTGATATCAAGTCTTAAGTCTTTGGTAAATTAAGAAAGAATGAATGAATGATAAAATTGTCTTTTCATTCAATTTAGTCAGCTATTCATTAACATGCGGCGTTAATTGTTCGCTAGTCTGGCTAGACAGGAGCTTATGTTCGATGATCAGCTTTGGGTGGAAATATCGAGAAAATTGTAATCTTACATTGATCCACAATGAAATGATATGAAATGAATGAAAAGTACTTAACCAAATTAGACAATTTTGGTGTCATTCTTCATCTAGGAAAATTTTCTATCAATTGTTGTCAGTTTGTTTTGCATCAGGGTAGGAGAAATAGGTGATTCCGTTTTTATTGGACCACCCAGTATAAGTAGTCCATGGGCCAGATGAATGCTCCTGTGTCACACACTTGCAATTTAGATATAAAATATATTAATGGTTATAATAAGAGCTAGTTCAAATACAATTGATAATCTCACCTATGTTGGCATCAATACAATTCGTCTGCTATTCCCCTCTTCATCCTCAGAAAGTAAGGAAACTGTCGTGCATTTTAAATTCTGAATTTAGAATGAACTATTTGTAATGTCTATTATTTAGATTGTCATTCATTTTGAATTCTGAGTGCAAATTTAATTATTTAAAATGACCATTTAGTATTTAACTGTAATAGTTCAGTTCGTCTGTATAATTCATTGTTTGTTTTGCTCAATTCTTGCCTGTGTCACTTAATTTCTAGTTGAAATTATGAAGTAATATTTTGGTTATGACAAGTAATACCTTCATGTACTAGTATTTACCCAAAAATAACTGAAAGAATGTTGTAATAGCTATGTACAATTTAGTCCACCTGAGCTGGAGAATCATGTGCACTTTGCTAACACTCCCTGTACATTGTCTGTGGCTCAAGTGAGGTATTGCGATCACTCATCCATAAAACTTTTAGCATTTTTCATCTCCTTTAAAAATGTTCAACAAATTTGGCAGGGATCATCAATATGGAGAAGGGACCCGATGCTGTGCAATTAATGGGTGTACCCCATGGGGGGGGGGGGGGGGATGCTACCAACCTTCAACATTTTCATCTTCTCATAAAACATTGGATGGATGTTCACCAAACTTAATTAGCAGGGATGGGGAGGGGACGTAAATTGCATTTTTCATCATTTTTATGCCTCCGCCAACGAAGTGACCAGAGGCAATATGTTTCCAGGTCGTCTGTACGTCTGTAGGTCCGTCCGTCCGTCCCATTTTGTTTTTGTTGATATCTCATGAACCGTGAGATGGTTTGACATCAAACTTGATATGAGGGTATATTCTTGAGGGATAATGCTTTGGTTGAATTTTGGGGAATGGGGTCAAAGGTCACAGGCCCTTGGTAAAAAGTAACTGTTGCACTTTCTTCTTGACAATGCATGGTTGGATTTTAACCAAACTTGACAGGAATCATATCTAGGGGCCAGGGATTCAAAGGTGTTCATATGGGGGGCCAGGGGGAGGGTCCCAGAGGCCCAAACCATGCAAATTAAGTAGTTATGTATATAGTGTGTAGATACCTTGTGTATTACAATTATGTAAGGTGTAGATACCTTCTGAGGTGAATAATGTTGTTCTTGGCAGTTCCCAGGGTGGCTCAATGGGCCCCATGGTGCCCAATGAATAAATAAAGTGGGTTTTTTTTATGTACTTCTTGAAAAATGCATGTTTCGAGTATTCAAATACCTTTTTAATCTTATGTGAAGAATTAAAGATGTTAGTGACAGTTCCTAGGGTGGTCCAATGGGCGACGGGGTTGTTCAAATGGTACACATTGCCCCATGGGATCCAGGTGGGCCCCCATAGCTTTTCTAATTGATGACATACCCATAGGTGCACTATAGGCAGCTTATGTCAATTCAGGTGAGCGTTAAGCCCCCCGGGGCTCTTGTTTCAGAATAGTATGTAAATTTTTGATTAGTTTTTTATACAAGTTGACTGCGTGCAGTTGAATGTTTCTAGTTCATTGTCAAATTTGAAGTTGGGGCATCACAATAACTTTGAGAGCTGTTTAGTAATCGGCATATATTCACCGACTTGTCTTGATTGGCTCATTTGATTCAAGGTTGTATTTCACCACATCTCTCTTGCATTTATTAAAGCTTAAGGTATTAAAGGATCTATGTACATAAAGTGAATGCTTGTTGACTTGTGATGAAGCATTATTCCCTAAGCATCATTTTCAAGATATTAACTGATTACATGATGTGCATCTTTTGTCTACTCGTTGCAATGCATAAGCTTCCATATGTAATTTGGCTAATCCTCATTTGCATAACAATAGATAGGTTCTCAAATCCTAATTTTTGACATGTGAATCCCTGGAAATAATACATTATCATGAAATAGAGCATAATCATGAAATAGAACATAGTGTGTATGATTGACCTGTATGTATGTATTACGCACTTGCTCATAAAATGATGTGGGCAAAATGTTCACTTGCCAAAAATGTATGTAAGGTTTCTGATTTAAGAAATTTTTTAGAATTGTATGTAAATTTTAGTGTGTATGATTGACCTGTATGTATGTATTACGCACTTGCTCATAAAATGATGTGGGTAAAATGTTTACTTGCCAAAAATGTATGTAAGGTTTTGGATTTAAGAATTTTTTAAGAATTGTATGTAAATTTTTGATTAGTTTTGTTATACAAGTTGACTGCGTGCAGTCGAATGTTTCTAGTTCATTGTCAAATTTGAAGTTGGGGCATCACAATAACTTTGAGAGCTGTTAAGTAATCGGCATATATATTTACCGACTTGTCTTGATTGGCTCATTTGATTCAAGATTGTATTTCACCACATCTCTCTTGCATTTATTAAAGCTTCATTAAAGCTATTAAAAAACAGACATTGAACTGTTGGCACACAGTGGGCTATGGGGTCTCCATTCGGGAAAATGAAGTTTTTGAATTGAAAAATCCTTTAGGCTATACAGAAGCAAGAGTAATTTCCAGTAAGATGTAACAAGATTAGGTCAATATCTTTTTTTCATTCAAAAGTTATGATAATTCAAAGTTGCGGAAATCAACCAAAAAGTTTCAAACATCAAAGACAAGTCTTGAAAATACCCATAAATTACATTTTCAACAAATACAATCTTGAATCAAATAAGCCAATCAAGACAAGTCGGTGAATATATGCCGATTACTAAACAGCTCTCAAAGTTATTGTGATGCCCCAACTTCAAATTTGACAATGAACTAGAAACATTCAACTGCACGCAGTCAACTTGTTTAAAAAAACTAATCAAAAAATTTAAACAAAAAAAACCCTTCCAAACCTACATTTAAAGTGTTTTGAATTCAAATTATTACTTCATACCTTTGTATCTCATACTATATCTACTATGCATGAGAATATCAAATCACACATTTTTCTTACCTCAGATATAGATTTTGGGGTCTTGAAAACAAACTTTTCATTAAATTTATGCTAGAATGAGCCTACTCTTGCCCCAATTTTGTTTTTCAAAATCATCTAAAGCTCTAAATATCTCAAAACCCAGGGGATGGCACATACCAAACCACACAATTTTTTGAAAGAAAATTTCATAAGCTTTTTTAAACACCAAGGGTCTAGTATGTGCCCAACCCTGGTTTTCAAGATATTAACTGATTACATGATGTGCATCTTTTGTCTACTCGTTGCAATGCATAAGCTTCCATATGTAATTTGGCTAATCCTCATTTGCATAACAATAGATAGGTTCTCAAATCCTAATTTTTGACATGTGAATCCCTGGAAATAATACATTATCATGAAATAGAGCATAATCATGAAATAGAACATAGTGTGTATGATTGACCTGTATGTATGTATTACGCACTTGCTCATAAAATGATGTGGGCAAAATGTTCACTTGCCAAAAATGTATGTAAGGTTTCTGATTTAAGAAATTTTTTAGAATTGTATGTAAATTTTAGTGTGTATGATTGACCTGTATGTATGTATTACGCACTTGCTCATAAAATGATGTGGGTAAAATGTTTACTTGCCAAAAATGTATGTAAGGTTTCTGATTTAAGAAATTTTTTAGAATTGTATGTAAATTTTAGTGTGTATGATTGACCTGTATGTATATATTACGCACTTGCTCATAAAATGATGTGGGTAAAATGTTTACTTGCCAAAAATGTATGTAAGGTTTCGGATTTAAGAATTTTTAAAGAATTGTATGTAAATTTTTGATTAGTTTTGTTATACAAGTTGACTGCGTGCAGTCGAATGTTTCTAGTTCATTGTCAAATTTGAAGTTGGGGCATCACAATAACTTTGAGAGCTGTTAAGTAATCGGCATATATATTTACCGACTTGTCTTGATTGGCTCATTTGATTCAAGATTGTATTTCACCACATCTCTCTTGCATTTATTAAAGCTTAAGTTATTAAAGGATCTATGTACATAAAGTGGATGCTTGTTGACTTGTGATGAAGCATTATTCCCTAAGCATCATCACTCATGTGGCCAAAAGAGTGTGTGAATATGTGCCATACATTTATGTTTTATAATTTTCTGTCATTTTTCTTCAGACTGCTTGGAAACGCCCACAAAAGAACTCCAACTTAGATTTTGTCTGTGACATCATCTGTCAATCACTGCTTGACTACCAGTGCACTTGACAAAAGACTCTGGAATGGTCCTTCCCCAGAGATGGGCATGCTCGTACAATAGTGTTGTAAATTTATATATAATTCCAACCCAAAATGCTTGTGATTTCAATTACAGTTTCTACGCTTGGAAAACTCTACAATACAAACACAAAAAGGCACTGACTGGTCTTTGTTTTGAAACATGTAATAACTGTTCAGCTTAGGGGGAGGTGCATTCCACTGTTTTTTACCATTGCATTAGTAATCAAGCAGCGATGGACAGATGATGTCACTGACAGAATCTTGGTATGAGAGGATTTTTGTGGAGGTTTCCAAGCAGTCTGAAGAAAAATGACAGAAAAAATATTATAATACAAGTCAACATGCACTCGCATTAGAGAGGACCTTAAATGCTATTTTCTTTTTTTCTTTGGCATCCAACATATGCCTGGAATATTCTCTGTCTAGATTCTGAAGTGAGGCAGGTATTTTTTTATTTTTTATTTTTGTTTTATTTTTAAAATTATTTTATTTATTTATTATTATTTTTTTTTATTTATTTTTTTTTTTTTTGGGGGGGGGGGCATGAGTAATCGAGATTCTATTCTACTGTTAATCAGTCAGCTTTGTGGGCGGTAGTGTCTAGATAGGTGTGACAGCTCACCATACTGCAAGTATAAATAACTAAAACTTTCTTTGACCATGGCAGAGTATGCGATCTGAAGAAATCCTCCCTTAATGATTTTGACCAGTATTGATGTTCAATGTCACACAATTTTATTTGATTGGGAAAGAAACTAATGCATAAACGATAAGAGAATAATCTCTCCATATACATGCATCTCTAGACTATGAACTGATATATCACGACATGTCTAGATCTGTGGTAAATGCATCCCTTCTTAGCATTGACAGGAAACACCAAAATACTCAAATATGAACTATTCAGAATTTACATCGTTATCAGCGAACACACAAAATGCAAGTTTCATTTAGGGTTTGGGTTCCATAGCAACACTTTATCTCTCCCCCCCACCCCCCCCCCCCCCAAAAAAAAAAAAAAAAAAATACAGACATTCTTACTAACTCTGCGACTTTCGGGTATTAGCATGAGTTAATTAATGTACAGGAATGAAATTTAAATATTAAATGTTTGGTGGTCTGATACTCTGGGATGATCATGTAATGAATTTGCCTGATGGTGAGCTGTCATACCCCAAAGGTGAATATTATGGGAAAAAACAAACCTAAGACGCAATTACCATCTTGTTACCTAATCGGCTGCAGGACTACATGTATTCTATTTGTAGCATGTTTTTTTGTTTTTTGGGTTACTTTAATAAAATTATGCTGGTCATGTTATGGATTATTTATTCTGATTTCATTTCAGTAATTGGTTGAATCAATAAAACCCCGAGAAGTCATTTGATGCTCAAAACAGTGTTCATGATGTGCTCTCCTTGTTTATGTGTACATTAGTTTTCAGTATTAAAGTAAATCACCAGTTTGTTTTTCTGTCGTCTTTTTATTGGGGATCCCCCCCCCCCCCAAAAAAAAAAAAAAAAAAAAAAAATCAACTAGACATGGAACTTATCACGGAGACAAGTTAGGTGATATGCCAGCAGTGGCGAAAAACGAAGGATTCCCCGTAGCTGATATTAAGTGATCCGAAAATATTAATACCTATTTTGCAGGCAAAAATCATGCATTTCTATTCATACAAATTCATCAAAATTAAGCTCAGATCTCACCAGGAAGCGTTTAGATCCCCTGAGCTTCCAGGGCCCTTGAGCGGGCCCTGGATCCACGCCGTAAGGGACTTCGCACTTTGCGCTCGTGATGTGCGCCTCGCGCACATTTTCGTGTGCACAACTCATGATATTCGGGCAAAAGCCTTCAGCCCCCCCCCCCCCCCCCCCCCCCCCAGAAAAATCGAGCCGAACGCCCCATGACAGCTGTCAAGCAATAAACTAAGCATAGAAGTTCAAGACAAATATAACTGGTTGCAGTGCAAGAGCTTTCCGGGCTTTTCACCCTATTTCCAGGTGTCACTATTTACCCCATATTATGGTAGGAAATCTTGAAAATTCAAAATTTTACTTCTTGTACCAGAACCTTTCTTAAATTGTTTTATTTCTTTTTCTAATAACTTGTAGAGATACGGACGTAAGCGAGGTTTTGACGCTGAAAATGATGTTTCAGGGTCATTAGTTCCGGAGATGTGGTTAAAGTTTTGACCACTAACCAAATATTGATTTTTTTTAACGCACCCTGTATTTACCTACAATTTTGTAATAAACCTCAACATCTAGTCTTCCCTGGCATTTGATGGAACTTCAATACATTATGCTTCACACTGTAATAAGAACTAATCATAAAAGTTAAACGAAAACATAAATAATTGCGGTGCAAAAACGTTCCGGGTTTTTGTCCCCATTTACCCCCATGTCCCTATTTCCCCATATTACGATACGTATTCAAAAAAAAGAAGAAGATAACTTCAGCACAACAAATCCTCCGGGATGACATAACATACCACACTAATTTGCTGACACCCACATTTGTCTCCATAAGGCAACTTAAACAATCGAATGTCTCCTTTTGGAGACGCACACGTCTCCATAAGGCAACTTGAACACTCGAAATGTCTCCTTTTGGAGACAAACACGCGTCTCCATAAGGCAACTCGAACACTCGAATGTCTCCTTATGGAGACACACATTTGTCTCCGTATGGCAACTTAAACACCTGAATGTCTCCTTATGGAGACACACACATGTGTCTCCATAAGGCAACTTAAACACCCGAATGTCTCCTTATGGAGACACACAACATTTGTCTCCATAAGGCAACTTAAACACCCGAATGTGTCCTAGCTTATGGAGACACACACATTTGTCTCCATAAGGCAACTTAAACAGTCGACTGTCTGCCATATGGAGACACACACGTCTCCATATGGCAACTTAAACTCTCGAATGTCTCCTTATGGAGACACACACGTGTGTTACACACAATGTCTCCATAAGGTAACTTAAACACTCAAATGTCTCCACAAGGCTGTCTCCACAAGGTATATCTGGGGCATACAAAATGTCTCCATAAGGCAATGTCTCCACATGGTAGCTCTTGTAAGTATGTGTGTTTGTGTGTGTGTGTGTGTGTGTGTGTGTGTGTTTCAGTCTGTCGGACTGTCTTTGTTCAAAAGAGTGTTTTATTCCCCACCCTGTAACTTGGCGCAAGTGAGATTTGACAGTCTTCTAAAGATTGTCCGCTGTTCAGTCATGCGTGCAGGGGATCAAATGAAAAAAATGTACCTGAATGTACTGGGAGGATACCTCTATCAAGACATATCATGAAACTAATGATTAAATGTCCATATTTTAAACAATTCAACTTTACAAAAGTGGGACATTTTTTCTGACTCACTCTGTAGATTTGATACCACTTCAGACTAGCTTATAATCTCCAATCTTCACACCACACATACACTACAGCTCAAAGGAAATGGCACGGGTAAAGGGAAAGGGAAGAAAGGGAAGGAGCCGCAGTTTTGAACCGCAGTATATTTTGTCCAGTTCAGCATGAAACATGATGCAGTTTAGGCTAAAGCATCGTGTTTCATGCTGAACTGGACACAATATACCGCAGTTTAAAACTGCGGCTCCTTCCCTTTCTTCCCTTTCCCTTTACCCGTGCCAATTCCTTTGAGCTGTAGTGTAGGGGGAAAGTCATCCTATAATATACCACACAGTGACATCAAGATTTTTTTTGTAGTCAGGTTTGCTACCAGTCTCATACATTAGTACACGATGCATACATAACTACAAAGTACACACAAAATCTGACTGTGGCACGGAATGATTTTTGTTTTTATGCCATAGTGAGAATTTAAGCAAGTTGGTAATCTTGGTGTGAAGATGAATGGCAGACAACTGGCAACTCAAAATTGTGAAAGTCATCTCTACCAAAGTTTATTTTGAATGCCTGACCAGCGTAACGATCCTTTATAAGAGAAAACAATGAGAAAGATTTGTTTTCTCAAGGGCCTACAAAGAAAATATTTGGCACCATAACATCTCTACTCCGAAATAAGAGCTGAATACACAGAAAATATCCACAGAACCAATTGTCATCATTACCATCCTCATGAAAACGCAGGTGGAAATTGTCCACATAGTGTGATGAATGCCATTTCATTTTTGACTACTCAATGTAAGACTACGATAATTCATACTCTTCACTTTGATTTCTATCTCCACATTCTATCTTTACAATGTTCCCAGGCAAACAATGGCTATCAGAGTGTCACAATCTTTTCACTACAAAATAATGGCATCCAGCAACTTTGTTGCAGAGGCATGAAAAGCTTTGCAAGAAGAATTTGGGTAACTTACGAACAACTGAACCAGTAGCACATGCTGCATAGATGTATTTCTGCAAGAAAAGAAAACACAATATATCATTACATGTGAAGCTTGAGAAAAAAGAGCCTTCCTTTGTGCTAAAATATCTATATATATATATATATATATATATATATATATATATATATATATATATATAGAATGTTGGAACAAGAACAAGTAAATCAATGGTTCCAATTTATATTTATGAGGAATTCGAGAGATCTTTTACTTGTGTACAAAATAAACCATAGCCTGGTTCATTCCTATCTCAAAGTCCTTATTTCTCTCTATTCAACTCTGCAGCAAGAAGACGCTGCCGTTCTTCTACCACAGTCAATTTCTAGTTAACTAACGGACCCCATACCATGAAACAATATAGTGATTATTCTTTTGCCTCTTGTCCGAACACTCTGGCACAATCTTCCTATACATATCTATGAATCATCTACTAGTTTCTTTTAAGGCCATTCTCAAGACTAATTTCTTGAAGCAATTATGTTAAATCTGTATGTATGTTCCTTTTCTGCCATGTTCTCTATCACCCCTTGTGCTCCTTAGTGCGCTTAGAAACACTGTATGAAGTGCTATAAAAATACTATGTGTCATTATAACAGTAAAGTGCCGTTTCATTTTAAAAAAGGTTAGTTTGAAGATTCGTTAGACATGTGTTGTCTAAAATTGCACGCTCGGTTCTGAGACAAATCCTTTTTAACATCTGCACCCTGGCTACTCAAGCTGAGTGCAGCTAGGCTGACCTGTTTTAAAGTATTTCTAAATTCAATTATCTAGACATTTTCTCAGAAAATAATTAAATTATGAGGTCTTAAAGACAGGCAAGCCCATTTCCACAAGTCATAAAACTCAGCAGGAGTCACGAGTATCCCCTTATGATAACATGTATGAAATATCACAGTAATAGCTTCACTAACCTTATCAGGACTACCGTTGTTTCCTTGTGTTCATTTGAAATGCCCCATTGCATAGCAACTACAATCTACATTCATATACTATATTATGCCGCAAAGTGTATCGCTTCACGGTGTGCCTCTCACCTCAACATACACATGTATCACTGCACAGCGCAGAACCACGATGAGCAGTGTTACAATCTCCAGTCTCTATGCTACAGGAAGCACTAGGTTTTGGACTACCTACCCAAAACTTACAATCTAACAATCAATATAATTCCGTTTGAAGTCAATTTCTAGTTTTATTACTGGATTGGAAGCTCTTATACAGGATTTTCTTCCATCTTCCATGGTTTTAGCAAAATTTAATTTTTGTCACCTGCAAAAATGCTACCCTGTCTTTGTAGCTTATATCATATGTATCAGTGTTATTGATTCCACCTACCTGTCCCGTGGAGTACATGGGAGAGAAGCGGGCCCTGAGCAGGGTATGGAGAACCCCATGGCCTCGGTACGTCATCAGGGAGGTATCACCCTTCACCCCTCGCTTCCTCTTGGCTGTATGAATCAAACAATGTCAAGGAAGAGGCCAGAAAATCATTTGACGGGGCAACTTTCCAAGCTCTCTAAGAGTAAAAGTCCCGCGACTGAATAGCTTGCTACCCCTGGTAGTTGACTAAGACATAAAACTTAATTCAGACAGACCTGCCATTTATCATCATTGCACCTTGTTTCTTGATGTCAGGTCAACGATCACATTATCATGTCAAAAGTGAAATTTCAATTTGACCTTGACCTTTGACCTCTATGACCAAAATCTCATCAGTTAATAGCCCTGTCATATATTTTCCTTGCACCAAGTTTGATACAAAATTCAGACTAATATTTCTTCAGTTATCGCATAAAAGAAGTCCGGATGGCAAACAAATGAATGAACGGACAGAGGTACAGATGGACAACCCAGAAACAAATGGTGGAGGGATAAAGCGTCTTGTCAAAAGTTTAAGATATAGAAAACTTTGGTTATATCCACGTATCCTGTCTGCAACCTCTATGAAAGGATGGATAATTTCCCATACTTTCCAATATACGGCCGCAGCCAGCATTCTTTTTGTTCAAAAGACATGTGCGGTCCTTTTCATTATTATAATCATGGACCCTACTAGGGTCCACGATGCGGCGGAATGAAACAAAATTATTGGAACGCTGGTCTTTCCGGTCATTTAAACCTTCGGACTGCTTTTCAGAAAAAATGGAAGTTTAAAGGCCCATCCGTTCTTTTGTTTACAACACGCAGCAGAGGAGGTCAACGTGTTTCGACAAGGCGCCTAAGAACGAATTCTCCACTTACATCGCTTGGGGACCTGTTGCCACCTGTAGTCCCAGTGCTGCTGGGCTACGGCTCGTCTGCTGGACTCTACCACCTCGCTGGGTGAGAAGCAGCGGATGTCCCACAGCTTGATGGACTGGTCCTTGGAGTTTGTGATCAGATGCCTTCCGTCACCCTGGGGAAAGTCATTGAGAGGCATACATAAACAGAAATATGGATACATTTCTAGGTAAAACCAAGCATTTCAAGATACAACATTCAAGATACAAGATAATTTATTGCACAGCTGGCAACCTTAATCAAAATATTACAGCATTCTTAAGGCTGAAAAGTAGTATTTTAATGATTAAAATGTTTTGCTGAAAAAACTTTAGTGGCAGCTGCTGGGTTTGAACCTTTCCCCTCCAGGGACCCTGTTGCATAAAACTTACCATTGATATTTATGCGAGATCAATAGCAACTTCTATGGAATCCTTGAATTTGATTGGCTGTTGAGGGGTGTTACCATAGTAGCTACCACAGATGACAGAGTTACCATTAATGGTAAGTTTGATGCAATGGGGCCCTGATCAAGAGTCAGAGGAACGATCAACTACACCGAGCCACTTCCACAATGAATGTTACCTTCGAGTCTATGAATGTGATTCCGTCCATGTGGCCGGCTAGGATGCCGACAGGTTTGGTGCTGGACTCGCTCAGCATGCGGCGGTCCCACACCTTACATAGCCCGTCATCTCCTCCTGAGAAGAGGATCTGAGAGCTGCTGTCTGCAAAGCACACCGCGTTGACGTCATCCTCATGTGCCTCTATCTGTAGGAGTCGGTATAGGAGCACAAAGCAAACAATAAAATAAGAGATGGCCGTTAGTTACATCACTGGGCCAGTAACACAACCCAAACCACAGTTTGGAGCACAAATGATGACACTGAAAAGAACGCACTTTATTAGATTCTCAACATGAATTTTCTTTCAAACAAACTTGATATTGATCATGAATGATGTGCAGTATCACTTTTCTTGATCACTCACATGGTGTCCCCAACCAACTTGTTCCAGTCGGTTTGGAGTTCAGGATTCTGAACAAAGCAAGACAGGACCAGCTGCACCTCACTCACAGTCTTCCACTCATGTGATGATTTTTCTTTCAAACAAACCTAACGATAACCAGCAAAATGTTGTGCAGTATCACATTCATCAGTGTCCTGTGCGAGAGCTACCTCATGGATATAGTAAGAGCTTACCCCACAAAATTTGCTCCCCTTTTCCCCAAGTGAAAATGAAAGATTTACATTGGTATGGCCACCTCCTTCCTCCAGAGGTATAACAGATAAGATGATAAATTTCCTCTTACCCTTAATGTCCTGCCGTTCTTCTCTCTGTCATATATGTACAGGCATCCGTCATTTGCTCTGCAGTAAATAGAAGACAAACAAACTTATATGCAGTGAATAGATTTGTCAACACATATCACTTGAATTGATGGATTAAAAAAAAATGAACATGTTTCACCTTTAATAGACCGCAGAGACAGCAGCATCACCTGTTGCATTTTATCAATTGCAGTACATGTACATGTATATGGACTTGGTAATACACATCTCCACTATATGCACAATGTATATCATGGAACTAGTCATGTCATGTCTGCGAACTGTGTCACATGATCACTGCAGACTCTAGTCATGTGACCAATCAGGTGACTCACCCTGCCAGGATCTCTTTATTGTCATTGGAGAACTGGATGGAGAAGGCACAGAAGTGGCCCTCAGTGAAAGGCATGAGGTTGAGAGCCGTGTGTGTCTCATATTCACCGTAGATGTTGCACAGGTGTACTGCAAGAAATTCAAGTTCAAGTTCAAGTTTAGTGACAACACTCAATGAATTATATACTGTACACAGAGGATAAATATACAAAATAACACAAACTACAAAAAAATGAACATACCGATTTATTAAAATTCAAAAGTAAGAGAGACCTGTAAACATGCAGTCTTATAAAGAGCTGATCCAAAAGCATGATATTAAAAATTCATGAGCAATACATTGCACGCAAAGAAAATGGCATCGCTCGGTCGCCGCTGAAGTTTTAGTGCGGAATTAAAATTCAAGCGGCGCCTGCTCACTTTTCACTCTCCGCCCGGGCCCCGACCTAATCGGACGTTTGCCGTTGAGCGATTTACGTAAAAAAATTGAAGTTGCTACATCACAGACTGACCAGCGGTCAGTCTTTTTTGTCAATTTTTGTGACGTCTCGTGCGAGGTGCTCTCCCATATGTTGTGTACAGAATAATTCCATAAATTGCTCTTCTTCTGTTTTTGACAACGGAATGAAAATCTTTCATCCAGGTATGTGTGTAAAGACGTATTTCTAATAATGTAACAAATGCACAGGTAAAAGGGTAATATCTTCATGAGATAATGCACACAACATATCTTCAGGGTGAACTATCCCTTAAGGAGCCATGAATTCTGAAGTAATGAGTGAACTGTACTTACCACTCTCTGACCAACTAGAGTAAATGAGGTAGTTGCCATCAGGACTGTGCAGGAGAGAGAGAAAGAGAGAGAGAGAGAGAAGAGAGATGATGGTAAGTTAAGAATTGCTCAAAATTTCTCTACTTTTGAACAATTTCTCTGTTTCTCTATTGATTTCCACTTGTGTACTGTATAACCACTTTGAGGGAACATCTTAATTTGCTTTATTATCAATTTATCAATTATTTCTTTCCTGCCTCAGGAATCAAGGAAAATGTGAAAATCATTTAATTGATTTTCTGAACATTTGTCAGTCTGGTTTCTGAAGGAAGGTCATAGGAAGACACTAATTAAACAAGCTCCTTATTGAAAGCTCTTGCTAACCGAGCCAGGATGTGAAAGAAAAGTATCTCTGGGCCCTGTGTAAATCAATCACAAGTCTAATTCCCTATCTCTTATATCAGCTAAAGTTGAAATCTGATCTTTGTAAATAAAAATTCCTGTTGTTAAGTTGTTAAGTGTCTGAGCACAAAGTTTATTTGTCAAATTTGATAAAGATTCAAACTAGATCTATATTAAAACAGGGACAAATTCTCATTTAGCACAACTAAGGGTCACCAGTCGTGCGTAAAGTCGTTCATAGCTTAAGAACAGCTTAGTGAAACAACCCCATGGAGTAACAAATAACATAAAAACTTGCGAACAAGACGAGATTCCATTTACCTGAAAGCGGTATCGAGGACACTCCATCCTACATCTCTGGCTTTCACTTCTTTAAATTTCCTGAAATAATTGTTCCTGACGTCAAATATCCTGATGGTCTGATCCTGGCAGGCAGAGAGAAAGATGGAGCCCTCCTGCGAGTACGTCCCACAGAAGACTTTAGCCGGGAAGTGAGCCACATTCCGCTGGTAATTAGGAAGGTACCTAAGAATCAGGGAAACAATCAAAAATGCATTTGGCTATACCGTCAAAGGTAATATTTTCATAGATATTTATGGAATGATGGAGTTGGGTGCAATTTTCACGGGTTATGGTATTCACGAATGACACCCAACTTTACGATATGCATGCACTGCTCCGCTTCTATATGTACGCATACAAATGGGAGAAAACAAACTGTACTTGCGCTGCAATGGTATGCTAGTTAGCACGTGACTGCATGCACTGCCTGTAGTATATATGGTACCCCGTACCCCTCCGTTAGATCAACAAAGGATTACATGTATGTATACAGCAACGAGAGGTGAATGTGCATTAATTTTAATCAGGATTTTGTGGCACAGTTTTTGCGTGTTGTTAAATTTGCTCACTGTATAAAATACACATGGGGTTCAGGTCATTTTAGTTCAGGCAATGTAAAAAAATATATATATTTTTTTATTTTCATTTTGTTATCATTAATGGAAACTAATAACATAGTCCACATTTCATTAGGAAGTTATGGGTACCACACCATACTTGAACTGTTACTTTGTACATGTTTGTTGTATGAAGATTGCAACTTTTGTATGAAGTAAAATAACAAAATGCATAAAATAACACAACATTAATTTGACAATGAACAGGTAACGGGACAAAAACAACTCACACTGCTCCGACCTGTGACCGCTCACTTGGGGCAAATCCTCTTCGATGACAATTCCCTATCTGTCTCTGTTGCCATGGTAATGAGAGAACAAAACAGTAATAAAGTCAGTTGAGAAGGCATGGGAGAGGCTGTGGTAACAGATTCTGTGTGAAAAAATATTGCTCTTACAGCATTTCAAGGACTACAGTATTCATGTTTTTTTAATCTGCAAAGAGCGCAGAGGAAATTTGTATACAATCAATTATGTGAAACAAATGAAGATTATGTAGCAGAAGTAGTTTTCCATTATTTTCCATTAACTTCAAGAATGAAACTTGACACACCAAATATTCCTGTAGTACCTCACAATACTGTAACATGACTTTTAGTAGATACAATTATACACATGCACTGGTATGAATTCTACTTCAACAAGTAAAGCATTTTGTGTGCATGTGTAGAACGATGATGAACTAACAAAAAACATTAGCCTTTCACTTAAATATGCAACTCATTTCTCAATTCACAAAGATTACGCACTAAAAATAGATCTAAACTGTACTCTAATCTAAACACAGAGTATTGCAAGTTAAGCACCTACCAGCATGTGTAAACATAATAAATTGAGTAAAGTTCAGAAGCACTGGGCATTTTATATATTGTCTTGCAGAGGACCAAACAGTTTGTTTAAATTATTATGACTTATTTCACTTGTAATGGGCATAATACTAGGCATGAATCAACAACATTTACTGGTAATACAATTATTCAATTTGAGAAGAAAAGAATCACTGTAGTTCATAGACACATCTTGAAGTACTTAAAAACAGGGTACACCATATTTTCATCTCAATGATTGATTTGTCTTCCTACATCACTATACATTAAAATTGTGTAACTACCCCAGTGACCCAACTACATGTAGCGAGATGAAATAGTATTATGGCTCTAAATCATCTACACTATTACATCATAGTGTAATACCCCTGACCTTGACACTATAGCTACATGCAAACTTCACAAAACAACAACACTCTATTTCTGGTTACTGTCATAACTCGGTCTTATCTCTTAACCGAGCATTTTGACAACACACACTGACAGCTCAGCAGAAAGCACAAGCACTGAGCAAATATTGACACAAAACCAATAGGCAAGGAGCACTGAGGATGACTTGCAGATTTAGCACAATGCACATTGTATTTAAAGGATACCATCTGGCAGAGATTTAGCTCTCTTACATCAATGATATATCTAAACTTTACAAAACAAGTTTGAGATCCTGAGTTTATTTCTACATTGCTAGGGAATCATTTTTAATATCTTGTTTCAATAGTTCTGTCAGTGTAGTTCTGATCATGATACCACCTAACTATACTCTAATTGATCGCAATTGCGATATACTGGAGCCAGCAAAGAAAATCTAAAAAATAATTTGTGTGCTAGCCCAGATTCATGTTGCCATAATCATGAGAACTTACTAAGGTAGTTGCCTAGTTACATGTAATTACTAAAGTGAATTCAGCTACATGCATTTTTAGTAACTAACTACGCAAAAGTAGTAAGGTTTCATGAATATGCCCCCAGAACATGATAATATATTTCTTACCCTATGAAGCATATGAGGAACGGCCGAAGATGATGGTAGTGATGCATTGTGGGTAACTCGTGCCTGCATCAGCATCTCTTGCTTCAAGTCACTTGCCTGCACCATTGTAATGGGTTGTGGAAAATATGGGTTAAGGTTCATTTCTAGTTTTATACAACACCTAAGTAGATCCTTGCGATTTGATAGAAGGATAATAGGTCACGTGTTATTAAATATTTGTTCCATTCCATAGTTTAGCATGCATTTTTGTTTGTGCAATGGAAATAATATTTTCTTTAGGTGAAAGAATGAATGTTCCATTATCTTTCACCTCTTGGAAATATTCTTTCCACTCTACTCATGAACATTCATTTTTTGTATGTTACTCATAATTATACTTACTGCATAGAATGGTAGCTTACATGTATTTCTATTCAAACTGTGATCCCTCTGTCATCATTCTGCTATCAGCAAATGCTGTAACATATTATCACATGTACCATAATTTACCATAATCAAACAAATTTCTACATTAATATTATTAGAATAGATTCTTTATTATAAAGATGTTAATGGCTAATAGTCAAGTTTGACGGACTGCCATATAAAGATAAAACAGCGCCTTTACCAATTTTGATGGACATGGTGAGGTCATTGACAATGTTGATAATCAACACAATAATGTCCACCATTCTCCTGTGATTTAATGCACTGCTTCAGCAAATAAAAAAATGGAATAAATTAACACGAATACTAAAGTGTATCAGTGTATGCAATTGCAGGAAAATAGCTCTGCATTCTTTGCAAAAGATTTGTGCCTGTTAAACAACTGACTATGATTATACAGTTATACTGTCATGAAAATCATACAGACCATACAAGTTGACTATCATACAATGTGTCCAGCTTATATTGAAAATGAGACTTTACAAATTTGGTTTGAACTCACATCAATCTTGCTGGTATCTGGGGAGGGGTCACCTGAAAAATAAAAAAAAAATGAAGAAAATTAGTACTGATATGAAATATTTTAGCTGACTCCATATCAACATGAAATGTTTACCTGGTGGCTAGTGTCCATCAATATTGGCAGAATGCAAGTACTTATAAATAGATTCTTGGTAGATGCAAGGAACTCTCATTGACATGATGCCTCATGAATCAGGAGTCACTATCAAAAGAATGTAGATGTATTTAAATGGCCATTGTCAGTTGTCACTAACCATCTGGACAAACACGCACATGTAAATTGATAACAAATTTTAGCACAAACCTACTTTTGTTAAAACCAAGATCATGATCCAGTCTAAACTGATTAAATAAAGCCAATATTTTTGTGGATGACGGCGTTATTTGTGATTGAAACCCTGACAACGTCCATGTCATTGCTTAACAACACCTTCCGCCCATTGCTAACTGCACTGGTTTACACACCGACTAGGCTGGAAGAAACTTACATCCACTGGTGTGTGTAAATATGCTATCAAAGTCTGTAGGAATTCATGTGAATACTTCTCACCACAAATGCACCAATAAATTGTCACCCTAAATAATGATTTGCGAGATTCATACAGTACTTTTAGTAAACTTACAGCCATAACATAAGGTCAACATGTACTGTACGTGTACATGTAGACACTTCTATTCTGTCCAGAAGCACAATCTGTATTGGTACATGTATGTTTAAGTGGTGTGGGTACATGTACGTTAATCACACTGATTATTGTTTGATTCAGCAATTTCCAAACTCACTTTCCGGACAGCATTCAATGAAGTCATCGTCATCGCTATCATCAAGGAAACCAGCAGAATGGGGGGACAGCAGGCGGATCTGACCACTGAAGAAAATGACAACACCCAAACCATGAAAACTGTAAACATAATTCAAGTGGACTTGATGCAGGGGAAATTGTTGCAAAGAGATTTTTCAGGCCTAATGTCATTTAACAAACACACCGAACCATGTTGTGTATTTGTATACTCCAAGCGCAAATGGGGATTTTCAATTATTCATAAGGATTAAATCATCCCCATCTCATGTCTAAAGGCCACCTCTGATGACACAATTTGTCCACGATTTCGCAGTCACTTCAAATGTGACATTGTGTCTTTGTTCTAATCCAATTGCTGCTTCCTGTGATTCGTACGACTGATTGGATTGTCCAGATTTTAGTGAAAGGGCTCTCTGGGGTAATTTCTATTTACAAAGAAATTTTAGGCATATGATGCGGGTGGCTCAAACCGGCCCCCTTGTTTTCTTTTGAATATTTTCATTCCAAGATAACCAAATAAAATTCTAAAATTTCACACACAAATCAGCAAAATAATGCTTTTTAAAAAAAAATATTTTTGGATTGAAGATAAACCATAAAATCTTGGGAAAAATTGCGCTTCAAATATCGCTTGATAAATCGTCGCACATTCACATCACTGAACCTTGAAACTGGCCCCCACCGATAATGTGCGATATCTCCGTCAATCCGACAAGTACAGTACCGACATTTCACCAGTACTGCGTCTCGATCATGCTCGTTCCAGTGCAGTGAAAAATTGACAAGAAAGTTTTGGCGATTGACGAGAAAATCACGAAAGTACAAAAGTTGAAAAACAGAGACGTTACGAATGAAAATGTGCAATTGTTAAATATGTGCACATTTTGTCTAATTTTGCTTCCGAAATCTTGCATTTTGTTGAATACTAATGCGTAAATCGCGCATCCAACCTTCGATAATGCGCACTGAGCAGAAATACGCGGGGGCCGGTTTCAAGGGTAGGGGCCGGTTTGTGGACCACTCACTATACACCCAATAGTAAGGATAGCACGGATAGTAGTAGTAAGGATGGAGCACGCTATCCTTATTACTGGGTGTATGCCTAAAATTTCTTTGTAAATGGATTGGATCGTGTTGTCTGTGGTAGCCTTCACAGATTGCATGTAGAAATGTTGCATTGTGGGTTAGTCTATATAATTTTGGGTTCACTGCAAAAGCAATCATCACTGACACTTTGACTGATAAGTTAGTGATGTGTGTCAGTGATGGAGTTGTCACTCAGGAGCAAGAGGAGGTTTCATATGAAGTCTGTTCATGAGCCGAATTTCAACATTGAGAGTGATCTGCATGATCTTGAAACTGGAAAACAGGTTGGATGATGAACACGTGTAAACTACTTATTTTGTAATTGATTGACATTGTCATTGACATAGACAATGTCATTGTCAATCAACAACAATGGAACACAAGACGTCAAGAGTAAAGACAAAACACAACTTTTAGCAAGTGTAATTTGACATATTTCTTCGAAAATGTACAGAGAATTATAATGACAAAGATGGTTGTAACATAAGCAAGAGCTTTTAAGATGTGGGTGATATTTATATCATCAAATGCATCATCTTGGCGGCTGTTTTTTTGAGCAAATCAAGGCTATCCAATAAACAAATGACAATGCCATACTTTTTGGTGGTAATTGTTCCTACACAAGAGTTAAGGTTTGGCGAGTCCTGGGGAAAACAGTCGCACTTGATTGAATGAAACATAGCACACAGGGTAATAGTTGTATAATAACTCTATGACCACCCCGGAATATGTTAGTCGCACAAACCGTTAACAGCAAGCCCAAAATTGCGATAAATACGCCAAGGGAAGCAAGCAATCATTTAAAGGTCCCACCAATTTTACAAGCTACAAGCGAATTACATCACTAACCTCCTCAACAAATAAGCAAGAACAGCGGAGTAATCTTCCGATTCATCTGCCATAGTTCTTCGCTCTGATGCATGTGACGACTCTCTCGAACCCATCAACTGCTTCCTCTCATTCCTTTCTTCCAAAAGCTGCAGTTATACACACGTAATCCTACTTGATTCCAGGTCTGCAAAACAGCTGAAGAGGGGAAGGTCCCGGGGAAGGTCAAATCGTGCTATACGATTAGGCGATAGCATGCAGCGCAGTGCATGCATTTTGCGATCGAGCAGCGGCACTGTTGTTGCTAGTCTGCGGGCGCAGACTAAATTATGTAACCGTTTCGAACGAAACATTAGTAAGACTACGAATTCATCTTGCCAATATTAATCATGGACATAGTTTCTGCACTTTTAAAGACCCATTCACAGACTGACAACTGACAATGACTGGATCATTTACGACCGCGGTAAAATGTCACTCATGTAGTAATTTAAGGGACAGGCCCAGTTTTAATCTTTTTCATTGAGTAAGGGTCTGCTTCTGATGAATTTATCAGTTCTCAAAGGTGATCTTGGGGCGGGGCGATTTTTGTAGAATTGTTGTATTTATCTATCTTTTTTTTTTTTGGGGGGGGGGGGGTGGCGGGACGATATCAGTATCATATTTTGAAGAATTAGAACAAATACAAATTTTCATGCAAAGTTGTCATCAGCCCGGATAAATATTGTGACAAAATTGCCCCAGAGTCAACCCCTCCGTTACGTAAACACCCCTCTCAGTATGATAGAATACCCCGGAGTGTCCACAGCTGAGTGCACTGGAGTGTGTACTGTAGTGGTCATAGTGAAAGTGAATGTGTACATGTCATAGTGCACAGTTTGTAGGGGTCTGTGTGTACTTGACCCGGGCCGGTATAAAAGGACAGGCCAGCCGTTGTTTGGGGAGAGCGGGGAGAAAGAACGGGGAGAGCGGGGAGGGAGAACGGAAGAACGAACGAACCGTACGAACCCTGGCAGAACCCTGGTAGAACATTAGAAGCTAGAGAGCTGTGCCTTCAATAAAATACACAGAGAGAACGGTATGTACCTGTTCGACTAAATCATTCAGTGGTGTATGATTTTACTGGTTGATTGCGGTGACTTCATGCGTGTGTGAGTGGAGTGAGATAACATGACCTGCCAAGCCATATATTTTGGCGAGTAGCCCGGATGATATGTTAATGGTGTAGATATGTGACGTGAGTTTGCTCGGCCCATATTCACATAAATTCAGAGACACCTAAAACATGAACCATTACCCTAAAACGCTACAAATGGTGTCAGGAGTGGGATTTGGCAGGCATTGAATTGCACTCACTCATGATGCATGTTCACTGTACTCAGCAGCATGGTTTTCAACTCAGAAATGATGCAAATTTTGCTCTGAATTGATGTTGAAATAGACGATATCACAAGTTGTGAATTTGACCATCTGCTCATGAATTAAGCATTGAAAAGCACAGAACTCAT
The DNA here is from genome assembly GCA_963669155.1 of Arbacia lixula. Lineage (NCBI taxonomy): Eukaryota > Metazoa > Echinodermata > Echinoidea > Arbacioida > Arbaciidae > Arbacia > Arbacia lixula. The sequence goes on along the minus strand of OZ022582.1, from coordinate 3,891,684 downwards.
ACACTGAGGCATGGTGCTCATAAAATTGCTCAGAAATTGATGCTCATGAAACGTACTGCTCAGAAGCTTATGGTCTTGCTCAGACACTGATGCACACAAAATGATTCACGTTGTAAATTTAAAGTAAACATTGTTAATGTGTTATGCTCGCGACGAGTGAGCACGCGAGCAGACTCGTGAGCAAGAGCGCACTCATGAGCACGAGCAGACTCGTGAGTACCTAGAGGTTGCTCGTGAGTAGGATGAATCGTGAGTGAAAACTGCTCGTGAGCACAAATGATTATGAGTAAATGGTGCTCACTATAGAATATATTGCATGTGCATGTATGGACATATTGATTTAATATGCATGTTAAGATGTACAGTGGCTCATTGAAGATGTACTCATGTGAAACATCTATACAGTCTATTCAAGCCAAAACTTACTGAGGCTAGGGAAATGCAATTCATGCAATACATTAACCGTAAATGGCTCAAACATTGACGCAGTAGATTACAGCATAGAAATTTCACTCATTTTTGTTGGTCATCAAATTCGGCCTTCAACGGTCAAGTATTTGGAATTGGATTGTGGATAAGATGGAATCTCCAAATAGAAGAGTAGAGGAGATGGAGACAGAGATTGTGAAGCTGAGGGAGGCATTAAGTCGTTCCAGAATGGACAAGGAATTACTTGAGTGGGAAAAGTCTCAAGTGGAAGCTCCAATGGTGGAACGACGGGTCAATGCAAGTAATCCTCAGGCAAACATTCAGGAAACTCCAACTCGAGGACAGGAGAACCCAAGGAAATTCCGCGATGTAGATTCTGAAGTGCGATTCAAGTTGCCTCAGTCATTGAGGGCAAGAAATGAGACCGGTTATCTCTCCATGGAGACGACACAGACCAACCAGAATCCAAATATGACCACATACTCACACCCAACCATGATGTATAGGATGTCGACACCAATGACTTCAGAGATAGCAAACCCGGAGCTGGCCACCACAGAGGCTGGCAATATACCGACTCAGTATTCGGATACACCCACGCCAGTAGGAAGAAGCACAGATCTACTACCTACGTCGAGCTACAATTATGGTAAAGTGACTGAACACAATGATGGTGAAACTGCAGCACCCATACCTCGCACCCAACATCACAGATTACAGCAACGACCATTACTAGTACCAGATAGGTACAATGGTGAAACATCCTGGAATGAGTACGAGCAACATTTCGAAGCATGCATGGGAGTAAATGGCTGGAATGACTGCCAAGCAGCCATTTTTTTGACAGCAAGTCTCAAAGGGCATGCGCTAAGGGCTGTTAGCAATATTGGTCCCAGAGCAAAGAACTCTTACCGGGAGTTGAGAAGATTGCTTTCCCAGCGATTCGGCCCCAGTCATCAGTCGGAGAATTATCTGGCCGAATTACGTCATCGCAGGCAGGGTCCAAGGGAATCCCTTCAAGAATTGGGCCAGGCGATAAGGGAGTTATCAAGTAAAGCATACCCAGACATTCCCCCCGCATCGAGGGACAGACTCGAAAGAAATCACTTCATCGATGCCATTGAAAGCCAATCTGTTCGAGAAGGAATTCACAGGAGTCGTCCTTCTTCTTTGGATGAAGCAATCCGTGCTGCTCTAGAGACAGAAAATTTCGAAAAGATCGAGCTGCAGCGACGAAACGAGCGTCTACACGGAAGGCCAATGAAGTTTTCACGTGCGCTCGACCGTGAAGATGAGCACCGATTACAGCTGGTAGAAAAGCTCCTGGAACAGCACACACAGCAAATGGAAACATTGACAGATGTCCTCCTTCAGAAGAATAAAGAGAAGAATGTGACTTCTAACACATCAAATGCCAGAAGTACACCCCAGGAAAAAGTGTGCTATCGGTGTGGTGACCCTAACCATTTCCTTCGTCAGTGTCCAGTCCCCAGGAACAATGCCCGAAAGACGGGAAACGCCTCCCAGCCACCCGAAAGGTCCGCGGAAAGGCTGTAAAGAAAAATGGGCCTGTCAAGCTTGATCATAAATGCATCCCATCACCACCCAGCGAAAAGGTTTTCACATTACCGCACATTGGTACCGAAGCAAAACAAGGACTTTACATAACAGGAAAAGTTCGATCGAGACACTGCTGTTTTTTGATCGATACAGGATCTACCGACACCATCATTAGTGCAAACACCTATCACAAGATTGAGCAGGAATGTAGACCGGTATTAGATAATGCAGGTATCACTATACAGCAAGTGGATGGTACACCTCTCTCAGTGCTCGGTGTAGCAACAATAGAAATACAAATTGGGAAGACCACACATCTTGTAAGGGCAATATTTGCCGATATTAAGTGCGAAGGGATCCTGGGTATGGATTTCCTCATACCCACAGGTGGAAGCCTAGATTTCAGGAGAAAGACTCTCAAGTTGAATGGAGAACAGCTCCAATGTACAAATTCCAGTGGTAGATCATTTGTCGGTCGAGTGGTGGCTGCTAAAGACACGACAGTGCCGCCAGGACATGAAGCATTAATTTGTGGCCGGATACAAAACAGACGAGAGGAGATGACCGGACCAGCCCTCATAGAACCCATGGATGGGGGTGGAAAATTAGCATCTACAGGACTAGTGTTGGGTAGGACACTGGTGAATGCTGAATCAGATGTCATAGCTGTCAGGGTATTAAACCCAGGGCACGAAGAGCTGAACATTGCCGAAGGGACTACAGTGGGGTTAATATCTTCAGCACAAGTAGAAGAAGATAGAACTGAAACAAAAACAGCAAATAAACAAAATCTCCCTGAACATCTACACGATTTGTTCAAAAGAAGTACACAGAATTTAGAGTCTCAGTACCATGAACAATTACAACAATGTTTGTTGGATTATGCAGACATTTTTTCAAAAACAAACACAGATATTGGCAGTACAGATGTTGTTAAACATTCTATCAAGACAGGAGACGCAAAACCTATTAAGCAACGACCAAGGCGGCATCCTATCATCAACCAAGAAGAGATCGACAGGCAGGTAAAGGACTTGGAGGAGAGGGGTGTCATTGAACCGTCGGATAGTCCATGGGCCTCAAATGTGGTGCTTGTAAAGAAGAAGGATGGGACTAAGCGTCTATGCATTGACTACAGAGACCTAAATGAAGTTACAATCAAGGATGCATATCCGGTGCCTCGAATTGACGAGACTTTAGATGCCCTGGGATCAGCAAAATGGTTCTCCACGCTAGACTTGTCATCCGGTTACTGGCAGGTGGCACTCGACGAAAAAGCCCAAGACAAATCTACCTTTGTAGTTCGCAATGGGTTATATAAATGGAAAGTAATGCCATTTGGACTGACCAATGCACCTGCCACGTTCGAACGTTTGATGGAAAAAGTGATGAAGGGACTCCAATGGGAGATACTTCTCATTTATCTAGATGATATCATCATCTTTGGAAGAACTGTCGAAGAAGAAATCCAACGCCTACGTCTCTGTTTCTCAAGGCTAAGAGATGCGAATCTAAAACTCAAGCCAAGCAAATGCAGTCTGTTTCAGACATCGGTCCTTTATCTTGGACACGTAGTTTCGTCAGAGGGTGTATCGACGGACCCAAACAAAGTGAAAGCCATAGATGAATGGCAGAGACCAAAGTGCAAAAAGGAGGTAAGAAGTTTCATTGGCCTTACTTCCTATTACAGGCGCTTTGTGAAGGGGTTTGCTGAAGTTGCTGCCCCACTCCATGCACTGACGGGAAAGTCAGCGAAATTCGAATGGACTGATGAGTGCGAGACGGCTTTTCTGGAGCTGAAAGAGAGAATGAAAAATGCACCCATACTGACATATCCATCAGAGACAGACGATTTCGTACTAGATACGGATGCTAGCGGTGAGGCCATCGGCGCCGTCTTATCGCAGATTCAGGATGGAGAAGAAAGGGTACTTGCCTACTATAGTAGGAAGCTGAACAAAGCAGAGCGGAACTACTGCGTCACTCGTCAGGAGTTACTTGCAATGGTAATGTCACTGAAGCATTTCCGGCAGTACCTGTACGGGAGAGAAGTAAAAGTTCGTACAGACCACGCTTCCTTACGCTGGCTGATAAACTTCAAAAATCCCGAAGGACAGATGGCACGATGGCTAGAGCAGCTATCCGAATACCAAATCCAGGTCGAGCACAGACCAGGTCGCAAACACACAAATGCAGATGGACTCTCTCGAATGCAGTGTAAACAGTGTGGAAGAAAAGAAGAAGAAACTGGTACTGATTTCCTGACTACACCAGTGAGTCCTCCAAAAGAGGACGAAGCTGGAAATGTCAGAGGTATCACTTCACAGCCTTCCCTAACACTGACGGACTTGCGAGAAGCCCAATTATCTGACGACGACTTCAAATGGATGACTAACAGGAAGGAAAACAATGATCCAAGACCAGAGTGGAGTTCAATGGCTGAAAAATCATCAGCTGTGAAAACATATTGGGCTCAATGGGACCAGATTGAGACCCTTGAAGGTGTCCTGTACCGACGATGGGAGTCGGATGATGGAAGGATGGTAAGGAGACAAGTGCTCTTACCTGAGAAACTCCGCAAAGATGTAGTTGCAGAGATTCATGGAAATCCATTAGGCGGACACCTTGGCTCCCGGAAAACGCTTGCGAAAGTAAAGGCAAGGTTTTATTGGAGCGGTATGACGGCTGATGTGAGGTCCTTTATAAGGACGTGTTCTCTTTGCCAGAGACGGAAATCACCTCCGAGAAAACGGCGAGCACCATTACAACAAAGTCGTGTTGGAGCACCCATGGAAAGGGTTGCAATAGACTTAATGGGCCCCTTGCCGAAGACTGATTCAGGGAATCAGTGGATCTTGGTGGTTGGTGAGTACCACACCAAGTGGATGGAGGCTTATGCTATCCCCGATGCCAAGGCAGTTACCGTAGCCAAAAAGCTAGTGGAAGAGTTTATCTGCCGTTTTGGGGTACCCCTCGAACTTCACTCAGATCAAGGCTCAAATTTCGAATCCCAAGTCTTCGCTGAAGTCTGTGACCTGCTCAAAATCCATAAAACTCGTACCACTCCCTACAACCCAAAATCTGACGGACTTGTTGAACGATTCAACAAAACGCTGATGGACATTGTGGCAATGATGTTGCATGAGACTTGTGGTCAGAAAAACTGGGACGAACATCTATCGTTTGCCACCAGTGCATACAGGGCAACGCCACAAGGGTCTACAGGCGAAACTCCGAATATGATGATGCTTGGTAGGGAAACTAGGCTACCTATAGACCTGATGACGTCAGCATTAGGAAGTGACGATGACTCGGATGGTGAGGACTACGCCCAACAACTCAGAGGTCGGATTACAAGAGCTCACAAACGAGCCAAGGATTGCTTGAAGAAAAGTGCGGTCAGGCAAAAATTAGTCTATGACCGGAAGTCAGAGCACCACCAACTTCAACTCGGCGACTTTGTCTGGCTGCATGATCCAGCCAAGAAAAAAGGAGTGTCCCCCAAACTTCAACTACGGTGGAAGGGCCCTTACTTAGTTGTTAGTAAATTGTCCGATGTCACTGTTCGTATTCAACAGAGTCCTCGTTCTAAGCCCAAAGTCATCCATGTGGACAGGCTAAAACCAGCCCAGGGTATAGAACTGGAAAAATGGGAATGGAGAAATCTATCTGAACCTCATGTCATTGAGGAAAATGAAGTTGAAAATAAAAATCAATCAAATGATGTAGAAAATGAAGTGCAGATTGAAGTACCGGAACACATAGACGGTGAAGATGACACACACCCCCACACAAATCATGAAATTAAGGCACCTGAAAATGTTTCACATGAGACATCTGCAAATGAGCCAGGAATGGGCCCAAGCCCACTAAGGAACAATCAAAATAGACGATACCCAATGCGTATTCGTACTCGACCTAAATATCTAAATGAATATTCTATTTAGTATTGGTATAAATATTTTCCAACACATACAGAATCCAACATGGCTGAACGTCGTGACAAGCTGCAACAGACCTATGTGTGTAGGCGATGCAACAACGACTTTGAGAAGGAGGGAGATCTCAACCAGCATCTCCTACGGGAACACGGCATAAACCGGGGGCACATTTATGCTTGTCGCAAATGCAGCTACACCACCCATCGTAACTTCAACCTCAGGCGTCATCTGGACTTAATACATAACAGGCATGACATCAGGTCAGTCAAACACCAGGAAAGACGTACCCCACACTGTGGTGAGGTCCCTCCAAAGCCTTCCACCAGTGCGCCGGTTTCTGTTGAGCCATCCTCTAACACGGCCGTTACCCAAGAGGCACTTACTGTGCGGATCTGCAAACAAGCGCTTCCAAAGCCACCAACCGTCACGAGCCCTGCACTTTCGCTCTCGGCATCCCCAAACCCGGCCTTCACCATGTCCAGCCCTCCGACCCCACTCTCTGGAAAGCCTCTGGCCTTCATGCGTCAGAGTGCCATGATAGACCCCGCCAGCAGCAGCGAGTCAGAAACTGACGCAAATCCGACCACCGCACCACAACAGCCGGAACCAAATCCTTCCCAGCATCAACCTCGACCACCCCAGCATGCAAGTACAGCTAGCAACAAGATCCTGGCGACTGCCGTCGAAAAGAAGACAACGAGGTACTTTGTAAACGGCCATGTCATCAGACAGTTCGATACCACCATCACCTACTCAGCACTTGTTCCGAGAGATTGGGACAACAACGTTGATTGCAACCATGCCCTCCCCCGCAATTAGTCTATTATTTTGTTGTACTATTTTTGCCACTTCTCTTTGGACTTTCTTTCTCACTCACCTTACTGTCTCCCTTTCACCTTGATGCATTGGTATCATTATGTTTGGATGTGTTGCTTAAATGTCATGTTGAGTATTTGAGTGATACAAGTAGGATCAGATAAACAACTAAAGTTGCAGGTTGTTATACTTCTTACTGCTCTTTCTTATGTTCCTACGAGTTGAAACATAAACTGTTTATATGTTGTATTTAAAAGTCACTATGCCTACATTTATGAATGTGTAACGTTGTAATGTTTTTATGCCTATCTTATGTATGGTTTACTTGTGGGTAACTGGTTGCTACTGATGGCCTCCCATTCATTATAATTTCAAAGTAAATTGACTGGTTTATATGTTTCTTTTAAGCAGTAAATTTCTAGTGAAGTGCGGATTCACTCGAAATGATATAATTTCTGTTACTGCACTATATGTATGCTATGCGATGTGTGTACTTTTCATCTCCAAGGTTGTATTGAGAGCTTGTACTAAAGCAGTTTGCCAAAAATTCCGAGTATTGCTGACAATACGTTAACAGGTGGGTCGTTTTCATGTACTATGTTTGTTTCAAGAAAAGGAGAAAAACTTGCATTTGAATACATATATGCCAGATACATATTCAAGGGTATGATTTGTTTGTTGTTTATGATTACCTTGTAATTGTTCGGTACGGTGTTGATAGACTTGGAGATGGTCACTTGTAGTTGTACATAGAGTCAAACATTGTGCTTCCTAGTGATTGATGACAGATTGTAAAGTCCGTTTTGTGGTATGTCTTTCTTTCCCCTTCTCTACTTTCCTTCTCTGTCACCTGTCACTTTTGCTTTCTCTTTTTCAGTTATTGCTATTCCTTCTCAGCTATCCATATCTAGACTTTTCCTCATGCTTTGCTCCTCCTCTTAGGCTATCTTTGCTCATTTTATCTGATATCTTTCTTGTTCAGTACCACCTGGCAGTTGTGCATGTACAGTATATTATTGCCATATGACCTTGACTCGGTATAATTATAATTTGTGATATTACAACTAGTGTGTTTACAGCAGCTGCCTCAGGTATTCAACGATTCTCAGAAGTTTGCTTTCACATTCCTATATTTCATGCAATCCATACAGGGTGTTTAGGAAAAGACACGTGGCCGCATATATACATTATACAGTAATCTGAAGTTGTGCCTCAGGAACTTGTGCCAAATATGTTGTCAGGATTACTGCCAAGAAGTTTATGATGTGTGACCTTAAGATATATATTTTTATATGCTAAGTACAAGTGTGCTCAACCAAAGAAAGTACTTGTTTTTACTCTTGATGCCTTGCCTTTGATACATATTCTGACTTTGTAAACTGTAAATAGTTTTCAACTGTACTTTGGTTATAAAAAAGTTTAGTTCTCAATTTTGTCTATGTGTTTTTAAGCTACTTTGAAACTGGGACGTTTCAAGCTTGGCGGAGGGTAATGTGACAAAATTGCCCCAGAGTCAACCCCTCCGTTACGTAAACACCCCTCTCAGTATGATAGAATACCCCGGAGTGTCCACAGCTGAGTGCACTGGAGTGTGTACTGTAGTGGTCATAGTGAAAGTGAATGTGTACATGTCATAGTGCACAGTTTGTAGGGGTCTGTGTGTACTTGACCCGGGCCGGTATAAAAGGACAGGCCAGCCGTTGTTTGGGGAGAGCGGGGAGAAAGAACGGGGAGAGCGGGGAGGGAGAACGGAAGAACGAACGAACCGTACGAACCCTGGCAGAACCCTGGTAGAACATTAGAAGCTAGAGAGCTGTGCCTTCAATAAAATACACAGAGAGAACGGTATGTACCTGTTCGACTAAATCATTCAGTGGTGTATGATTTTACTGGTTGATTGCGGTGACTTCATGCGTGTGTGAGTGGAGTGAGATAAAATGACCTGCCAAGCCATATATTTTGGCGAGTAGCCCGGATGATATGTTAATGGTGTAGATATGTGACGTGAGTTTGCTCGGCCCATATTCACATAAATTCAGAGACACCTAAAACATGAACCATTACCCTAAAACGCTACAATATCATTTACTTCAGTTGAATGTAGATGTAGAGTACAGGTTGACAAGCAATAAATATTACAACATTGACAAATCAATGGGTGCAGATCCATGATGTCATAATATTCATTAGGGGTACCATAAACTGTTGTAAAGGCAGCTCAATAGAGCAGAATGTCACTTTTTGTCAGATAGCTGTGCTGGACGCATGGTGCACAACAGTGGAACGTGTAGACTGATAGTGATTTAATGGTTGGTGCAGTCAATTCATGTGTGGCTCACAATCACTTTCTGGAGCAGATGCGTGTTTACCCTGTTCTACACTGGGGACCACCATGGTCCCATCCATAATGTGATTTGCTACATCGTTTCACATTGTTTTTATGTGAGCTTTTATCTTCTCCTTCACATCTTCGGTTCTAATGACCACTTCTCTTTTCCAGTCTGGGTTGCTGCTGTTTGACCTAACAGACTTAATGATGTTGGTTCCTTTTCTCTCCAGTGCAAAGATGCTGTGAAATGCGGCTGAACACACTTCAACTCCTCCCCCACTCTGCGTTCGGTATCTGCATCAGAAAAGGGAGGGGGTGGGGGTGGAAATAAGAAAGAAAATAACTCTACTGCAATGAAAAGAGCAATTATAAAGAAAAAAAGAAAACATGAGAAAGACATCACCCATTAAAAAGAAAAGAAAAAAATCACTGTAAGAAGACTGAAATGTTTAAGCAATCAGTACATAATTTGAAAATATTAAGTCATGCATGAAAAGGGTAACCTAGCTGGCAATTAAAATGCAACAATTGATTTTCTTTTACAAAACACAGATCCTGCTCGCCACATGCCCTATGAGCTTTCTTGAGCGATGTCTCTCATTACTTATGAATAGATGGTGTCACGATTGCAGGTCTATAGTTCACCATGCATTTTCCAGCCCATGTCTGTGTATGAATTTGCCAATGCAGATCACCTTATACTTGTCCACAACTATGTCTCGTTTTTTATGGTTTTGTTCATGAATTAGCAGCTTAAATTCCACAGAATTCGATAAAGGTTAGGATCTGGACTAGATTAGGGTCATGGTATGGGAAAGGTAGGGTTCAGTGAGGTTAATATGTGATTTAAAACCAATTTTATGGCGCAAAATTTGCAAAACCTAACGTTTGTTCTTTCATCTCAGCTACCACACAGGTTTCAATGGCTTTTCAATAAGCGCGCACAACCTCAGTAGTACCCGTGTCCTATTAAGTATAAATTCCCTAAGAAAAGTATAAATTATGCATTAGTGGAAGATTATAAAAAGAAAAATCCATTCATTTCTTTTCTAATACTTACATAGAATGTGGGAATGTAGCTACATTCTCTTTTGGGCTTGTCAGATCCTTGGCAACGTATGACTACATGTAGGCTGCCTTAGAATGATGCTTAGAATGGTGCTGCTATGAACGCATCTTGACGCTCTTGGTTGGAATCCTTAAAGAACTCAGGAAGATGTCACAATGTCCCACTTGTCAAGGATTGCTGCTTTGCACATGTTGCAATAGCTGTGTGATGGATGACAGCATCCGACGGCTGGCTGTTAACTGGAATTTGAATAAAACACAACAAATTATAATTACCAAAATACAGCAAAAGCATTCATGATCCTAGTTAGAGCAAATTTACTTTTGTAACCCCCGGGACTACTCCTGCACAGCGAGAGCACCCTGAGGGCTCGCCATCATTCAGACTACTGTGTAATCGACCTGTGCATATGAATAAATTACTCATGTGCAATACATTTATCACATATGAATGACTATGCAGCTCGCTCACTGCGTCAGCGGGCTGGTTGCAGTAAGTAAGATGTTGTTATTGACAAGGTAGGCCCTACTACGCACAGTTTACAGTTGCGGGTATTGCAGAATACTAATTGAACTATAATGCATCTTTGCTTGATTAATTTAATCAATTCTATTCTCTCCAACATCTATTTCGCATTTAAGTCAACAAACAACTAATGAAATATAGGCCAGCATTAGCAACAGTTGTGACAGTAACACAGACAGTACGTGTATTTCACAATCCCAACACCAAATTACACACATGGGACTGACAAATTATGCCAATGAACTCACCCTTATTACTGTTTCACTTCGGACTTCTTTCATTCAGTCTTTTCCTGGGGATTTTGATATATCAGCAAGCTCTGAAGTCTTTCAAGCCATGATGACGTCGCAAGAACATAAGGACCAGGTATTTGAGACGTGAGACAATCTATGCGCGCTCCTAGCTTGACACCGGCGACTACATCGCTACATGTAGTAATATGAGCAGCGACTAAATTAGGGTGGATGATGGTATGTCCGAAGGGTCAAATCAAAGAGGGGGTTATAAAATAATGTTACATCATATTTTATTAATTTGTTTGTAAAGACGTTACATCTCTACTTGTATCCCTACGTATGTTTATTTGGGCTTTCATTTTTTTTTCTCCTCATGTTTGTATTTTGTATGTTACGTTTTTAAAAGGTTGACTGCATGTATACATGTGTTTTTTCTTATGCGAAATGAATTAAATAAAGACGTCGTAATGTAGTCGTCTGTACGACGTATGACAAATTTATGACCAATTTAGACCGTCTTAAAGACGTCATTCCGCTATCAGGTTTAAAGAAACGTCGATGTCCCATTTGTAAAAGTCATAAAACTCGGCAGGATCGAATCACATGTGTAATATCGATGACCTATGTGAAATATCAGTGAAACATGGTCCTCATGCATATAGCTTCAACGGTCTCTAGGCTATAGGTCTGAGACAACGGCCAGCGCATAAAACCTCAAAATCTAGCGATTGCCATAATTTTGCTTTAAGTTCTATTATTTGAGGGAAATTCCTGATGTGGTATCTATTTGCATTTACCATGGTTTGTACCTCCCCCCCCCCCAAAAAAAAAAAAAAAAATGACATGCAACATGGACATACTGTTTTTAAATAGGCGTTATTTTGCCACCATTTTGTCATTGATCATTTAATGGTCTTATAACACGGACACATTTTGGGAATGAAAGGCGTAAATTTTTATGACAGATGACAGATTAAGATCATTTTCGTAACATATATAGTGGTGAAAAATTAATGTAAGATTTTGGGATAATTCTTATAAAACGTCATCACATCTTCATAATCATAATATGGTTGCGCTAATAAGTGAAATTTTACTGTCATTTTTATATGTCGTATTTATATTCTGCTCGTACAATACCTGATTTTTTTTTATCATTCAAAGACGTCATTATATCGTCGCACCATAGTCATGATATGGTCGTTCAACAAATTGGATTTTTTTTTCATTTATATAAGTCATTATGACGTCATAACTTAGTCATAATATTCATGGAAAAAGAGGGTTGTCTCTGGTTACTGTTCGACTTCATTATGATGTCGTATGAAAGTCAGATTTTTAAGAGATTTGTTTGATCATTTATAGAAATCAATTTTACATCATAATTTAGTCATTATATATGGTCGTGCATATTAAAAGTGGGATGTTTTTGGTCATAGACGTCATCATGATATCGTATACGAGTCAGATTCTGTTCCGTATACAGTGTAATAAGATTTGGTCATTTATAACGTCGCAATTTAGTCATGATATGGTTATGCAAAAAGTGAGATGTTTCTGGTCACTGTTAGACGTCATTATGATGTCGCATGAAAGTCAGATTCTGGTCATACAAAAGAGAGTTGTTTGATCATTTAAAGACGGAGTTTCAGTGACGTCGTAACACAGTCATAATATGGTCGGGCAAAAAAGAGTAAGATTTGGGGTCATTTAAAGACGTAATTTTGACGTATAGTCAGATTCTGGTCTTACGATAAGAGATGTGTTTGATCATTTAAAGACGTCATTTTGATGTCGTAACGTAGTCACAATAAAGTCGTGCAAAGAAGCAAGATTTTGGTTCATTTAAAGACGTAATTATGACGTTGCACTTGAGTCAGATTCTGGTCGTACAATAAGATATTTCTTTGTTCATCTAAAGACGTCAACATTGCGTCTTAAAATAGTCCAAATGTGGTCGTGCAAAAAGTGAGATTTTTGGGTCATTTGTAGACGTCAGTATGACGTCGTATTTAAGTCAGATTCTGGTCGTACAATACATGATTTGTTTGGTACGTCATTCAAAGACGTCATTATGATGTCGTTATATATTCATGATATGGTCATGCAGGAAGTGGGATACGTCATTAAGATGTCGATCGAATGAAACTCAGATTCTGCATGGTCATACAATGAAAAATTTTGATCATTTAAAGACGTAATTTTGACGTCGTAATACAGTCATAATATGGTCGGGCAAAAAAGAGTAAGATTTAGGGTTATTTAAAGACGTCCTTCTGACGTATTATAGTCAGATTCTTGTCTATAGATAAGAGATGTCTTTGATCATTTAAAGACGTCATTTTGATGTTGTAACGTAGTCATAATAAAGACGTGCAAAGAAGTAAGATTTTGGTTCATTTAAAGACGAAATTATGACGTTACATTTGAGTCAGATTCTGGTTGTACAAAAGGGGATTCTTTGGTCATCTAAAGACGTCAACATGGCGTCGTAAAATAGTCAAAATGTGGTCGTGCAAACAGTGAGATTTTTGGATGATTTGTAGACGTCAATATGACGTCGTATCTAAGTCAGATTCTGGTCGTACAGTACATGATTTGTTTGGTCATTCAAAGACGTTACTATGATGTCGTTATATAGTCATGAATATGGTCACGCAGAAAGTGGGATACGTCTTTAAGATGTCGATCGAATGAAAGTCAGATTCTGGTCATACAATGAAAAATTTGATCATTTAAAGACGTAATTTTGACGTCGCAACACAGTCATAATATGGTCGGGCAGAAAAAGTAAGATTTGGGGTCATTTAAAGACGTCATTCTGACGTTGTATTATAGTCAGATTCTGGTCGTACGATAAGAGATTTTTTTGGTCATTTAAAGACGCCATTTTAATGTCGTAACGTATTCATAATAAAGTCATGCAAAGAAGTACGATTTTGGTTCATTTAAAGACGTAATTATGACGTCGCATTAAAGTCAGATTCTGGTCGTACAATAAGAGATTTCTTTGGTCATCTAAAGACGTCAACATGGCGTCGTAAAATAGTCAAAAAATGGTCGTGCAAAAAGTGAGATTTTGGGGTCATTTGTAGACGTCAATATGACGTCGTATTTAAGTCAGATTCTGGTCGTACAATACATGATTTGTTTGATACGTCATTCAAAGACGTTATTATGATGTCGTTATATAATCATGATATGGTCATGCAGGAAGTACGTGGGATACGTCATTAAGATGTCGATCGAATGAAACTCAGATTCTGGTCATACAATGAAAATCTTTGATCATTTAAAGACGTACTTTGACGTCGTACCACGGTCATAATATGGTCGGGCAAAAAAGAGTTAGATTTAGGGTTATTCAAAGACGTCATTCTGACGTTGTATTATAGTCAGATTCTGGTCTAAAGATAAGAGATGTGTTTGATCATTTGAAGACGTCATTTTGATGTCGTAACGTAGTCATAATAAAGTCGTGCATAGAAGTACGATTTTGGTTCATTTAAAGACGTAATTATGACGTTACATTTAAGTCAGATTCTGGTCGTACAATGAGAGATTTCTTTGGTCTTTTAAAGACGTCAACATGGCGTCGTAAAATAGTCAAAAAATGGTCGTGCAAAAAGTGAGATTTTGGGGTCATTTGTAGACGTCAATATGACGTCGTATTTAAGTCAGATTCTGGTCGTACAATACATGATTTGTTTGATACGTCATTCAAAGACGTTATTATGATGTCGTTATATAATCATGATATGGTCATGCAGGAAGTACGTGGGATACGTCATTAAGATGTCGATCGAATGAAACTCAGATTCTGGTCATACAATGAAAATCTTTGATCATTTAAAGACGTACTTTGACGTCGTACCACGGTCATAATATGGTCGGGCAAAAAAGAGTTAGATTTAGGGTTATTCAAAGACGTCATTCTGACGTTGTATTATAGTCAGATTCTGGTCTAAAGATAAGAGATGTGTTTGATAATTTGAAGACGTCATTTTGATGTCGTAACGTAGTCATAATAAAGACGTGCATAGAAGTACGATTTTGGTTCATTTAAAGACGTAATTATGACGTTACATTTAAGTCAGATTCTGGTCGTACAATGAGAGATTTCTTTGGTCATCTAAAGACGTCAACATGGCGTCGTAAAATAGTCAAAAAATGGTCGTGCAAAAAGTGAGATTTTGGGGTCATTTGTAGACGTCAATATGACGTCGTATTTAAGTCAGATTCTGGTCGTACAATACATGATTTGTTTGATACGTCATTCAAAGACGTTATTATGATGTCGTTATATAATCATGATATGGTCATGCAGGAAGTACGTGGGATACGTCATTAAGATGTCGATCGAATGAAACTCAGATTCTGGTCATACAATGAAAATCTTTGATCATTTAAAGACGTACTTTGACGTCGTACCACGGTCATAATATGGTCGGGCAAAAAAGAGTTAGATTTAGGGTTATTCAAAGACGTCATTCTGACGTTGTATTATAGTCAGATTCTGGTCTAAAGATAAGAGATGTGTTTGATAATTTGAAGACGTCATTTTGATGTCGTAACGTAGTCATAATAAAGACGTGCATAGAAGTACGATTTTGGTTCATTTAAAGACGTAATTATGACGTTACATTTAAGTCAGATTCTGGTCGTACAATGAGAGATTTCTTTGGTCATCTAAAGACGTCAACATGGCGTCGTAAAATAGTCAAAAAATGGTCGTGCAAAAAGTGAGATTTTGGGGTCGTTTGTAGACGTCAATATGACGTCGTATTTAAGTCAGATTCTGGTCGTACAATACATGATCTGTTTGGTCATTCAAAGACGTCATTATGATGGCGTTATATGGTCATGATATGGTCATGCAGAAAGGCAGAAAGTGGATACGTCTTTTAAGATGTCGATCGAATGAAAGTCAGATTCTGGTCATACAATGAAAAATTTGATCATTTAAAGACGTAATTTTGACGCCGTATTATAGTCAGATTCTGGTCGTGCGATTAGAGATTTGTTTGGTCATTTCAAGACGTGAACATGACGTCGTAAAATAGTCGTAATATTGTTGTTAAAAAGTGGGATTTGTTAGGTCATTTTATGACGTCATTATGACGTCGTAACATAGTCATCAACTGGTCGTGCAAAAGTGGGATTTGTTTGGTCATTTAAAGACGTAATTATGACGTCGTTACACAGTCATAATATGGTCAGGCAAAAATGTAAGATTTTTTGGTCATTTATAGACGTCATTATGACGTCATAATATGGTCGCCTTTACGACGTACGACGTGTTGACGAGTTTATGACATATACACGACGTCTTTACGACGTCAGTCTGCTATCAGGGAACACCCTGCACCGAACAGAGATTTAGCAACATGCATATTTATATCGGAAAACAAATGTAATCATTACGAAACGCACACAGTGGCGCCATAACGAACAATGAGAGTCCTACATTGTTCCGACTATTGAATACGCGTTTGTGTGTGTGTGTGTGTGTGTGTGTGTGTGTGTGTGTGTGTGTATGTCTGTGTATATTATTATGTGTGCGTATGTATGTATGTGTGTATATGTCATCTGAACTATTCTTTTCCTAATGGTTTGTTTAATTGTAATGATTAAGTGAAATACTATCGTAACTGCCCATCTGCCTTCCTATCGTTTTTTTTTCCAAGTTCAACAGTTGTGCTTCATTGCAGTTAAAATAAAACGTATGCAGCTATTGTATGAACAGACGATTCAGATCTCAAAAAAGGGTAAATGAAATGACGTGGGTGCAGATGGGTTTGGTGTGTACGTGTATGTGATTTTTGTGTGTATTAAAGGGTCTCGTATTGTTTTATTGTTACATTGTGTCGCAATGTTTTCATTTTAATGAATATAGGTCTTCCATGATGAATTGCTGAATTGAACCTTGTCTTTAAAATATCCATTATTCTCGGACATTTGTTATGATATCTACGCATATGCCAGAATAACATTGTCTGGTTAGGATGCTCCTTTGGATGTAGCACATTGAATTTGGTTCTCGCCTTCTTCCTTGTTTTGTCCTTCACTTCTTCTGATGATTTCCTATTCTGTCTTTCCGTCTTCTTACATTGTTTTGACCTCCTTTCTTTCATACATTTGTCCTTCCTTTTTTTTTATTTTTCAAAAGGAGGAGAGGGGAGTATTCCATTTTAACGAAATCGTTCATTCAAACAAATTTGTCATGGGAACAGCTACGTTGGTCTCTTCGTGATAATTAATTTTGACCATCAAAAAATTACTCCCTATATCGCTTAAAATAAAATTCGACATATCAAGCTCTTTCAATCTTACATAAGAAGTTGTTTAGATTGCTGGCGGATTTGGAGGAATCAAATACAGAAATAGAGCAAGAATGAGGGGAGGTTAGAGAAGCTTTAGATGAGGGGGATATGTAAAAGAAGAAGAAGAAGAAGAAGAAGAAGAAGAAGAAGAAGAAGAAGAAGAAGAAGAAGAAGAAGAAGAAGAAGAAATCTTTCTTTATATGTATATTACCCCCGAAGGGTGGGCCGATCCCGGAGATAATGCAATACCGGGCCAACCCGTGGCCAGGACGGAGCAAGCTCCTATTCCACGGCCGAGGTTCAAAAATCAGTTTAATATACTAGCGACTCGATGAGCAGCGTTTCAGATATCAAGCTGAAAAGAACAGATACTACACATGATCTTAGCCAAAAGGCCGAGAAGCGATGTTGAGAAAAGATATGGAATGGTGGATACTCATATTTTGAATAGTATTTGTATTGGGTACGCCCATTTCGAGCTTTGGCATTTTGACAGTACGCTACGCTTAAGGCCGGAAAGTTTGAGACAAAATAACTCTATAGGTCGTATCCCAAGAACTATCATTTAATTTAGATGTGACGTAGGGAGTTTTTAATCATTGAACATCTATATTGTTTAGAATTGCTTTCATGAAGTTATCAATCTTAACACCCTGCACCGAACAGAGATTTAGCAGCATGCATATATATATCGGAAAACAAATATAATCATTCCGAAACGCACACAGTGGCGCCATAACGAACAATGAGAGTCCTACATTGTTCCGACTATTGAATACGCGTTTGTGTGTGTGTGTGTGTGTGTGTGTGTGTGTGTGTGTGTGTGTGTGTGTGTGTGTGTGTGTGTGTGTGTGTGTGTGTGTTTGCATTTATTATAGAGTACCGCAGTTGTGTCATATCAGCATGTTGTCCAGATAATTGGCTCTGAACAAACCCACTTCGGTGAGAGGTTTAGCGGTCCGATATTGTCTATTGGGCTAGTGTCGAGCATGAATTCTCATCTATCAGTCCTTGCTGTGATCACCCCTGCTTTCTCTACCTGCATAGCTTAGATCCGATTGTCTTAACAATAATGCTCATATGACGTCACACTTCAGTACTCTATACCTTCTTTATTCCATTCGTTCTTTCATGAAAATGTCATCAATCTAAAGGTAAAGGAATTCAATGCTAAAGATAAAATAACCCGTAATCATCCGATCTGCGGTCATTACTGCTGCTGTTACCGTTTTATTTCATCGTCTCTCTATGTTAGTTTAAGACAATCAACCACAGGATTCTACGATTACTACACGTCCCGTAATCTTCTTCGCTATTATCCCTTGCCTTTGAAAGGTTAATGTTAACATTGTAAATTAACGCTTATGTAACATTGATATTAAAATGATGAAACAAAGTGATCTCACTCATCTGAGAAAGTATGTTTAAACTCACCCGTCTTCATTATCACTTCATGAAAGAAAAGTTATGCCAGAGCCATTTTGCTAAGTTTTCAAGTGTTTGGGTTATCTCTCTCCCTCTCTCTTTTCCCCTTCTCTTTCTCTCTCTCTCACTTCTCTCTTTCCACTTTTTCTCTTTCTCTCTGTTCTCTTTCCCTTCTCCCTCCCTTTTCTCCCCCTCTCTCTCCGTATCCTCTTTTTTTTCTTCCTCTTCTCTCTTGCCATCTCTCTGTCTCTCTTTTAGTCTTTGTATAAATTATATATCACTTACCTATACTTAACAAAATACCATACAAATAATAAAACTACTGAAGCAGAACAGTGCATGTTTATACACTTTATTGCATGTAAATACACTATTCCAAGTACTATATAGTTGACTCATTTACACAATTAAATGATTCACATATATATATATTTATATACGAGCTAACATTGATATAACATTCAGGATATTCAAAACAAAAATGTTGGAATGCATTTCCAAACCAATCTCACTTGAGGGAGAGATAAAGAGATAGAGGGAAGAGGAGAGTGAGAGAAGGGGGGGGGGGGGTACAGAGAAAATGAAATAGGGATATTAAAAGAAAGGTTAACAACAAGTGTAGAGCAATACTTGCATAATTAGTAGACTTCGACTTTTGCATTGCTTACTGATATTGTCCCATAGACTAAAGTGGTCACTCCTTTGAAAAAAGGAAGCAAGTAACAAGAGGTTTTTTTTATTGTAAATTAGCCAAATGTGTCTGTTATTTGCAATAGGATTAATATTATATTGAACATCTCAGAGCATGATGATTGCATCTTTTCTAGACTTTGCCTGAACGAAGTGAATGCTGGTTACAATCTCAGAGCATCAATATTTTAGATTTGAGTAAATTGAAACTTGCTTCTTTTTGTCAAAGAGCGGCATTACTACACTCTGAATGGCCTAACCCTAGTGCATCGTTTATCAACAATGCAGTGAAACTGATAGAGCAAGCATGAAATTAGGGCTAGTGATATTTCCCAAACTTTCATTAAACAGTTTCTAATTTGTCTCATTTTCATACAAATCAGCTTCTCCTTAAGCGCCTTTGTTGTATTGATATTCCTTTGACGTAGAGAAATATATGAAACATGCATGCCACGGAAAGTTTATTCCTTGATTCTTCAATGTGGTGTATGCTGTTGAAATACACAAATAATGCGTAACATTTCTCTTAACCAATACATGTACATATACATATGTAAAGATTGACTCGTGACAGGAGCAACAATTTTCAGAAGACCTACATATTTTTAAAGATACATAAGCACCACCAGTAATTAAGGCTTCACAACAATTTCCAGTTGGCAATACTGATTAGTAATTTTACTTATTTAGGGGTTACAGCTATGCATATATGACTTCAGTTTGAGCAGAAATAAGATTGGAGCCAGAAACTTGAAGAGTCTATCATCCTTAGTTGATGCAGAAACAATCCCCTCCCCCTCACCCCCTCTGCGGAATATAAAAATTCAGAATCCATCTGTTGTTCAAAATACACTGCACTTACATCAGATACATCTTTTGCACTAGATATGGTTAATTCATCTTGTGGTTTAATATTTGCAATAACAAAAAAATCTGTAGCCAAAATTAGTATGAGAGAAACCTTTATATATTTAAATAGATAGTAAACAATATGTCATATCAAAAAGGGCTATATCTTGGATTCTACAATATTCTAGGACCCTAAGAGTTGATGTTTTTGGACACATAATTACTCAAATATTAACTGAATTGCACTTAAAATGGGAAGTGATCAAATTTTAATCATTTGATTTCTATCAAAGAGCCTGCTGAATAGTATCTGAAATCTAGCTTGTGTGAGAGTAACAATATCTGAATGAAATTGTACCAACCAACAACATCAAATAGACAATCCAAATCTACTGAAATTTTTCATACCCCTCTAGAAACAGAAGCCACAACCTGTCGACATATACACTAGCTGAGTCAAAGCAGTGACTTTTCAGAGAAATGTAGGAAATAAACACAGATCTGTACCATGTTTCATACAGATCTACAAGTGTCCTCTGAATGTTTCAATGGTGAGAGTACACTGATAAATACTATTTTAAATATATCAAAACTTTCAGTAACATCACATGGTTGTCATTTTTCAGGATATTTGAGGAGTTCTCCACATGACGGACACACCACACTGGCTGAAATGTTGAAACAGATTGTTTTTTTCTGATATTGAAAGAAACCCAAAGTTTGTGGAAAACTTTTTCAGCACATATTTACTCTTTCCTTTTCTTTTCATTTCTAACTACTTTGTGCCTATCACCACCCTCATTCATCTCATTCAGTTTTAGTAAATTACTGAATGTTCAATAACGGAAAAAAAACAAATCTAAAAATAGTTTTGTGGTATCAAAATGAAATAAAAATCCATCTCTCTTCTTTGCTCTTATTTTTTTCCCTTTGTTAACCCCATAAGTGTGTCAAATCTCCTAAAAGAATGCAACCACTTAGCGTTACAGATTTTTAAAACCTTTTTTCTAAATGGTCGAAAGACAAAGTCTGTATCTACCCGGGCAGGAGCTGCAATGCTTACGGCTCATTGGCCATCTCCATGGAAACGACAACAATTCCATCTGCATCACGGCTCAGATAGCTCACAGGGAGGTGAACATATATAATCAAGTTTCATTTTGATGCCTTTGCATTCCTATTTTGTATCAAAGTCCTTAAGTTTGAGCATTACAAATGTCAATTTTTATGTCAATATGATCGATTATCATTATTACAGTGCTGAGAATGTTCATGAGATGGAGCATGGAGCGGGGCCTCAGTATCTGCCTTGGCTCTGCGTTATCAGCTGACTTAACTTCTCCTCCTTCACTCTCCTGATGTGTAGAAGCTGAGAAAATAAAAATAATTAAGAACAGAGTGAAATTAGAGGATTGGGGACACTGACCTGTGACCTGTGACCTTTGATCTACATGTATATAAACTAAACTCTAAACTTGTCATGTTAGATGTTATCATTGTACTGAGTTTGATGAAATTCTATCATTTATTTATTGAGGTATCACATAAAAGAGATCCGGACAGCCAGACGGACACCCCAGAAACACAATGCCATCCAGCTACTTCATGACAGAGGCATAATAATATTTGCTGCGTCAACATCACATTTACAGCATATACATATCATGATGAAAATGTGAGCATCAAATTTATAACATTTATTCATAAAAATATAGATGTCAATGATGCAAACCCTAAATACATTTCGCTTTCCTATTTTTTAACAAGGTGGTTCACGAACCATGAGACTCGCCTGATTTCGCAATCAATAAACAGTGCTAAGTATTTTTTTCAAATATTTTTTTCAAACCTTTTCACCCCTAGATGACCTTTGACCCCATCAGCCTCATGAAAAGACACATGTGGTATTACCCAAGGATCATTTGTACCACGTGTGATCACAATTGATGCAGAAATAAAGAAATGAGAGCAAGTTAAAGAAAAACTTTAACATTTTTGTAACAGACCAACAGACCAACAGACTAACAGACTAACAGACCAACAGACTAACAGGAAAAGTGATTACTAAGTCTCTACCGAATTTCGTTCAGACGAGACAAAAAAAGAATAAAGCAGAATATTTCTCAGAGCCCATATCTAAAAATCATTGTAATTGCTACAATCAATAAAATCCTCATTGAAACAGACCAAAATCATTAATGTTCTTACTGTAACTTACCAAGATCATCCACTTTCTTAAAGTAAGTTATCAAAATCATATCTGCAACAGAAACAGCCAATGACGTTGGAGCATTGAAGCTGTTGCCATAGTAGTTACAGTAGATGGTAAGGTACAACAACCCCACAGCCCTGTATCTCACCTTTCTTTGTTCCATGAACTGCTTAAGGAACTCATCAAGGTTTAGCCTATCTTCAAGGAATCTCTCAGCCATGTCGTCAGATTGATGCTCTGCGTCAGCAGCAGATACCCTCATGTTGTCAAGGAGATGGGGTAGCGAGCAGTGCTGAAAAACATAGATGGGTTCAAAGGTCAGTGAGCAGTGAGCAGTGCTGAAAAACATAGATGGGTTCAAAGGTCACTATGAAATCAATGATTATTATTTAATATTAGTAAAATCTATCTACCTTTATGCCATCTCCTGTGATGTAGGCAATCATGGAGTGCCACAACTCTCTGTCCTGAGCTGTTTATCAGCTCATGGTAAAAAGCCACTTGCTCTGCTAACCAATCAGTCAGGCTGCTATCCAAGTAATCCTCCCCTGTTTCTTTCCTATCTATCTCCCCCTTCAGAGCTAACTGTTCCAAGCGTCCTTTATAAAGTGCATGCGCCCCCAAAACAACTGTCTAATTCTCAACTCACACTATGAACATGATCTTTTGTTACATAGACAAAATTTTGAAGGCTCCCTTTTAAATTTTGTCCATGTAACAAAAGACCATGTTCTTAGTGTCATATACCAACTTCTTGCGCATGTTGGCTCTTTGGGAAACTTCTTAATTTCTTACTCTATTCGTCCAGGGAATCTTTGTCATCTTTTGTTGACCTTTCATTACTATAATGCTAAGTACTTACATCATTCATGCTTTGCTGCTGCAGGCACTTCATGTCCAGCTTGTTCTTGAGGTCATTCCTCAACCTGACCGTCTCCTGCAGCTCTGTCCTCAGCCTGTCGATCTCTGGCTTGTAGCTTAGGTTCAGCTCTGAGCGAGAGAGCAAAACATGGACAACAATACTGTAATGTTTAATATGTTTTCACAAATGTATACATTTTTTAATAACATATATCCATGAATTGCGAGTTACTAACAGGGTTTCTCATTATAATCAATTTGATGCGATGACTGTTGTTGTCTGAACATCATTGAGCATTTTATTGTAAAAGAATCTTCACCAAACCAATGTTAACAACAGGTGGAATTACATGCAAAATGCTCCGAAAGGTTTCAAGTTGAGTGGACTATATTGACAGGTGGTCTTTGTAGGCGGGTGTAACTAACCGACTAACAACCATTAACCCTTTACCAGACTCACTTGCAATCTGCTCACAGGAGTGATATAGCTCCTTCCTCTCCGTTAGCATCTTGGAGAGTTGAGGCACCTGACTGAAGACTGCACCCAGCTTCTCCTCATCCTCCAGTAGTTCCTCCAGCTGTCCGGTGGACAAGGGCTTCAGCAGTTCATCGAAGGATGGAGGGATGGGCGGCATGGCGTAGCAGTGCCCGTCATGCTGAGTGGAAGAGAGAGAGAAGGAGAGGTTAGGTTAGAATGGTTGCTGGGTAGACAGGGGCTTCAGCAACTCATCGAAGGATGGAGGGATGGGCGGCATGGCGTAGCAGTGCCCGTCATGCTGAGTGGAAGAGAGAGAGAAGGAGAGGTTAGGTTAGAATGGTGGCTGGGTAGACAGGGGCTTCAGCAGCTCATCGAAGGATGGAGGGATCAGCAGCATTGTGTAGCAGTGCCTGTCATGCTAGGTGGAGGAGAAAAGAAAAGAAGAGATCTTGAAAGCCCTTTGCTACAAAAAGTTTACATGACAATTTGTATGTATAGTAGCAGAGTCCATCATACTGAAGCTGAACAGGAGAACGGATAGGCGCAAAGGGAAAATGTAGAACACACTCCTTGCTAGAATAGCTAGAATGAGGCCTTAATTTCACATAGGAGTGGCCAACCAGATGGAATGGGGAGCTAGAGAAGGCGAGATAGCTATTAAGTCTTTGTATGCCATGTGTGTATATTTCCACCCAAAATGCGCAAAACTCCCATTGATGTGCATTTTATCTGGCACAGGAAGAGTAACAGACTCACTGCATTTCTTAAATATCTCCCAGCAGAAAAATGAACCATCTCTAGGTAAGAATATAATAATTCTACAGTTTAAAGTTCAACTTACTAAGCCTTGAATGCCCGTCATCCCTGGTACTGGTGTGTTAGGTTCAACGATGTGTCCATTAAACGCCACTTGTGTTGATGATGACAACGACGAGGACGATGGAGGCGACATTGACGACAACGGCGGCGATGCTTGCATCGATGCTCCAGGGAATGAGGGCAAGGATGAGGTGGGAGGGTGGCTGGGTGGCGGGGCTTGCATCTGAGAGGCAAAGGGGTTGGAGGGCGGGGTGGGGTGACTGATTGGGTTAGGGGTGGCATATGGTAGGGGTCTGTCTTGGTGGGGTGGCGAGGGTTGGGGGTGGGGTGTGTGGTGATGCTGGGGCATGAGATGGGGATGGAGGGGGGGTTGTGGTTGGAGGGGGGGCTGTGGTTGGAGGGGAGGGTGCGGTGTCTGCTGGAGAGGGGCCTGGCCAGGGGAGGACTGAGGCACAAAGTGCTGGTATTGGGGAACAGCTGGACCCGGTCTCCTGCAACAACATAAAGTCAAGAATTTGTTATAACCCCTCGAAGATTAGAACCCTTTTACACCTAAATATCAAACACATGAAGTACCAAAATACATGTAGAGTAGATTAAAACAGCAGGAAAGAGTAATTGATAATATCTATCTGAAAAATTAGTCAACAGAAAATCAAATGTAAACTTACTTTAAATAACAATCTATTTCATGCAAGTGGAATTTCTACATATCGATACTTGTAAACATTTTTCACATTAATTTTCTGGAAAACCTTTACATAGGGTAGGGTTCCTCATGATTCTACGTCTTTTTTTTTTCTCATCTTGAGACGAGCTCAAAACAATCACTATCTGTAACAAGACAATTAACTACAGAACTAACAAAATCTTGCTCTTACTGTTGAGTGGTATCTGGCTGAACTAACATAGGAGTTTTACCAAAGTCTTGGATCATTGTGTGAACCAGTTTGCCAAGATCTGTCTGCACATTAAACTGTGGGAGGGAGGTGAAACAATGTCAATATCATTCAGATACTTTTATTAATGGTTAATGTCATACAATTTGTACAAACTTTGACCAAACCTTCAGAGGGGCCTCTCGTTCAAATGTATTTTCAATGAAAATTATATAAAATCATATTTTATATCAAGTAACAAAACACATTAACATGCATAAGTTTTCACCCATTCGATAGTTCAGGTCATTTAGAGCAAACAAATTACGCCCTGGCAGCGGTTGATAATCTTCTTATGGGTGTTCTAATTTCTCAAAGATAATCATAGGTCAGAAATATACATGTTCTTGTTTGTTTGTTCAAATAAAACATTATGAATCCAGACAAAATTTGTACAATGTACGCTCCCCAAGACATAAATTAATAATCAAATATATAAATACGAAAGTCAACAAACAAATACATCAATTCCTTGCAATATGTTTACTGCTACATTCAGTACCAATGTTATGTATCCAAAAAAGACTACCAGTAAAACATGCAAACGGGTGTGCTGGCCAACACTTGAATGCCAATATTTTGGGAATGGGAAAGTGACACAGAAATCATTTTTTCTGACGAAATAAGAATGAGGTTTAGGGTTATATTTCATAACATTTTGAGGAGAAGAAATCACATTAGCATCATGCATATCATGTACTTACATTCAAGAGCGGTATGTATCTGACGACCTGCATGTTTTCATCAAGGAATCCATGCCTCATGGGTGGAGACACTGTGATGATGGGTTTGGTCTGGGGAAACTCTGGGGGTAAGTAGCTGGAAAAAGAAATAAAGAAACAAACATGTTTTATATTATGCTAAATAAGCATTTGTCTAATAATGTATGGTCTACAAGAATCTAAAAAGATCAGGCCGGTGTACTGCTGCAACACTTCCTCAGGTGTGACCCAAAAATGTTTCTTTAGGGGGGATCAAGGGAAAATGGGGGAAAGTAGCTGGAAAAGGAAAAAAAAAACTATCTCTGTGGCTTGCTGTTAATGTTTGTTTCCTTGCACTGCAGGTTGGAATAGATACATGTACTTGTATAATTCATCAAAAAGGGATTTCAGCCTTCAAATGTGAATAACTGTTAAACATCCCCCCTCCTCCCCCCCCCCCCCCCCCCAACACATACACACAAACACACACACACACACACACCCATCCTCTAACCACACCACACACATGCATAAATACAACTGGAAGGGGAAAAGTTCTCTGGACACTTACACTGTAAAAGTCACATGGTTTGATCCAGAAGTGAATCCGACCCTGTACTCTTCATCTCGTTTCAGCTCTACCACACTGCAGGGAATAAACAAATCAAAATCATGAATCTATTTTCAAGGTGTATGCACTCCAGCTCAAAGGAATTGGCATATGGAAAGGGAAAGGGAAGAAAGGGAAGGAGCCGCAGTTTTGAGCCGTGGTATATTTAATCCAGTTCAGCATGAAACATGATGCTTTTTAGGCTAAAGCATCATGTTTCATCCTGAACTGGACAAAATAATACCGTGGTTTAAAAGTGCGGCTCCTTCCCTTTCTTCACTTTCCCTTTCCCTATTCCAATTCCTTTGAGCTGAGGTGTATGTTATCGAAGGATTCAGAAATCTTAATATTTTATTTCTATACTACAGGTTTCATACATCAATAATTATATCTCAAAATGAATGACAATTTTTCTTACCTACATTGTTCAAACATGTGTTTATTTTCAAAATTGAGAGGAGCATATGAGTTTCTACCAAAATGATATATAACAATATACAGCTCCCTCATGTTACAATGCAATAATCACGTCAAATCTTAAAAAATATTTAACTCTTAAGAAAAAGCACTTGAACAGGATCATCAGTGTTTAATGTTTAAAAAATAAAAATATGCATAAATGGCTTACTTAGGATTTGCATTCCGCAGTGACTCAATTTGCTTGGATCGCTGTGCTTGGAGAGGAGTGACCGGTGGTAGATTACTCTTGGGAGCTCCAAATCCAGAAAACCAGGAAGTCATGGCTGATGTCTGAATGTGTTACAACAATCACCAAATCTCTTTCCTGTATCCAGGAGGAAATACAATGTAATCGTATGTTGTCAGTTCACAAAAAATGAGATCAATTCTTCAAAAGATTTGATAAAATATATCACATGGTCTCTGAGAGCTGTTGTACAGACTCATCCAAGATCAATTAAGAGTTATGAACTGAAAACCTTTAGCAAATTACCAACTCCCAAACTTCCTACATCTCATGAGAAATCCCTATGTCTACTCTACTCCTTCTGGAAAATTCCTAACAATCTACATGTGAAGTCTCATCAGACAAAAACCTTGAAACCGGCCCCTAGGCTAATCCACCAGCTACAAACTCCATAGGCCGTGTGTACGAAGTAAGGCAGAATGGCCTAAAATTTAAAAATGACCATAACTATTAAATTTGGCCAGATAAAATGAAATCACTTGCAGGTCGTTATTATATTAGTATTTTAACTGGCATCAACGAATGTCAGGAAGATATATAAACGTAGTTTGTGCATGCATCTTCTGTAAATATCATGAAATCCCTATGTTACGGACCTGAACATGTGTATATATACAGCAAGTATATTACACATGTAGCACTAGCAGGTATGGGCTAATCCTAGTCCAAGGAGTATGGCTAGTGGCCCATTCTCACCGCAGGGCCCTTAATCGACGCACTAGCAAAAATGCGTATTAGAACGAAATGGTAAGCGCATCACACGTGAGACTACAGAATCACCATCGGCACAACGGTTTCTGTCAAGCTACGCAATTACGAGTAAAAAAAAGCAAGCTTCATCAAGTTATCGTCTTTTGAAATTTTAAGCTACCAAAAATCTCATTATTCGGTAAATGTCAAAATTATTTGCCGACCAGAACGTCCATTTTCTCTGAAATTCCTGCCGCGCACCCGCTCCAAGATTGCTTCGGTAGCCGAACGGAAAAGTCAGTTTGATCGTGATGCGCATGCCTTCGGCACTACATCATGCGCGTTCCGAGAAAATGCGATCGAAATGAAGACTCTTGTATTATGGCAGTCTCTTTTTTTTGGACCTTGTTCCATTTAACATCTAGGGTAGCCTTAAAGAAAATAGAATTCTTCTATCAATAGACCACTTCAAATGTAAATCACATGAACAAGCAAACTACAAATTTCTTTTTTTTTCTTTCTTATTAAAATCACCAAGTCACCATAAAATCGAACACATAATTGATCAGGAAAAGCCCATTGACAATACACGTAAGCGGTGCGGCATTTAAGGGCCACAACTTTATCGTCGACAAATATTGACAGTCTAACAGTTTTGCACTGAAAATACAATTATTCCTAAGTGTTTACTCAAAATCTCTCTGTAATATGATTTTGAAATATGAAATATAAAGCATGGAAGTAAGTGTAATTTAGTGTAAGAGTATATCGAAATACATATTTGTTTTCGTCTCAAATCGTAATTTTAAGTGCGGCGAGAATGGCCCACCCATTCATACATACAGACTACACTACACTCTACACTCCAATTTTATCAGTATTGACAGGAAACTTTAAAACTCAGCTTAAATTGATCGTTGTTTTGCGGAATGCGTCCCACGTCATTATTGTCAATATCAATGCAAAAACGGTCACATCGCATCATCGGGCCATTGGCAAAAAAAGTGGCACAGAGAAAACACGTCATACATACACCGTACGACGTCTGTATGATACAGACGTCGTTGGAGCGCAGCCTTTTACTTTACCATTACATGATTTCCAACATATGGGACTGAGTTAAAAGCTGTCACAACAAACTCCCGATAGGTCGTAATCGTACATTCGTCCACTTTGAACGATAAATTTACTCTAAAAACTCACACATTCATTACAGCTTAGAGAAGTAATTCAATTTAATTGCTGGAACAAAGCTTACCCTTCAAATAATGCAACAAAGTAGAAAATAGAATCTACATTAATTCCTTGATTGCGAAATCACTGCAATTATTCAGTACACATCGACCAGTATGTAACTCACAATGTATAAGACAACCAATCTTCAAACTACTTTATGTAACGCAATGTTTTTGGCCTTGTTTCGACTAAAGAGAAACAAACATCACAAAAATGTACAAAAAATTCAAATTTCAAAGCCTCACATGAAAACACACTTCTCCATTAGTCTAAATGATCAAAATCTGATCACGAAGCGATTTATTATGGGCGAATTATTTAAGGTCGAGCTGTCCGAACTGTATGTTATTTATTGTCAAGTCTATATGCGGTCTATACTTGGAACATTACCTTCTAATTCATATCGGATGTGGTAGCTGGCTCAGCCCGATCAATGATCCTTGCCAATATCAATGACGTGTGTCAGGTAACTATGATAAGGCATATTATGGAATTGTTGATATATCTAACTTATCTTTTGAAAAATCACTTCATGCCTATGGAAATTCTGAATCTGCTGCAGTGCAGTGCTTACCTAGTTTGGAATGCATGAATGAGTGAGCGAATGAATGAATGAATGAGTTATTTTGTTGTTACGTTAGGATTTCTATACAATCACATGAAAAACTGGCCTTCCACCAGCAGCATCATTACATTAGTATTGATGTAGTGCAGATTGAAATTACACATAATGAGTGACGTGATTGTGATTAAACATGTTAAGCAATTTAAAGACTTTAATATGCTGCAAACAACAAAAAAGTTTGACATGTTTGAGTCCAACCTATCTTCTCCAACAAGTTTTTGTAAGTTTTAACTAATTAAACCATATTGATGGGATCGAATTTGGTTGCTAATGCACTTAAGTTTCCCATATATTATGCATGCAATGGGAACAATGCAATACTGATTGTCGTTGGCAGAAAGTGACCTAGAAATCAATTTTTGGACGAATTCAACGGCAAAGAGGTTATCAGGGTTAGGGCTAGCCCCGGGACTGCTCCCGCAATGCGTGAGCGGGCTGGTCGCTGTAAGGGTTAGGGCATACCTGTTACATGTGTAATATACTTGCTGTATGCAAAGTGCATTTGAATTTGAACCTACATATTCTATTCATCGCAGCCTGGCACTTTTAACTTAGCCATTCACCATAGACTCTGTGTCTAAACATCCATGTCATATTTGTTTGCAAACAATATACCATTTAATTTCCTAAACCCTGCCTTTAATTTTTTGAATTGGACTAGAGATGCCTTTTTAGTTCAACATCAGGTACAACCTACATGGCATCGCACTGGCCAACGGTCAAATCTTTTAGATCTTGTTTTTATATGGAATGAGAGTGCATGCTATCACTGATATTTTAACTTCAGCCGGTCTTGGAAAGAGCGATCATTGTACACTTATTTTTAATTTAAAGGTCAAAGGTCATGCTAGACCAAATAGAGAACAACTTGTCTATGGCAAAGGAGATTATGAAGCCATGAGGGATAAGTTAGGTGTTATTGACTGGCACAATGAGTTTACTGACAAGTCAGTGGAAGGTTCATGGATCTTCTTCAAGAAAACATCGAACAATGTCATTAATCGATACACGCCTAAGAAACGACATGTAAACAAAGGGAAGAAAACATGGATTAAGGGTAAAACACTTGAGCTTGTTAGGGAAAAACACAGACAGTTCAGGAAGTGGCGTAACATGCTTAGTGTAAACAATATCGGGAGATATTCTCATACTGAACTGGAAGACCAGGAATTGCATTACAAAAGAGTAAGTAACCAGGCAAGATGGCACTGTAGAAAAGCTGCTAGTGAATTTGAGCACTCAATTGCTTCTAATGTGAAGAAAAATGCAAAAGGTTTTTGGTCCTTTTTATGTTAGATCGAAAACAACAACTCGTGAAAGTGTATCAAATCTGACTAAACCAGATGGTAGTAAAACATCTTCAGACCAAGAAAAAGCAGAAGTTTTACAGGCTTTTTTCTCATCTTTACAAAGGAAGATGAGATGGACATCCCGGCTCCTCCACTGGCTAGGTTTGATGCTCCCTTATGTAATGTTGAAATAACCTCAGGAGATGTGTTTAGTTTGTTGTCAAATCTTAAATCTCCAGGGCCAGATAATTTACATCCTTATCCATTGAGAGAATTAGCAGAAGTGTTAGCTTTGCCGATATCTTTACTCTTCCAAAAAAGCATGGAAAGCAGACAGCTACCATTAGATTGGAAATCCTCTAACGTGTCACCCATTTTTAAGAAAGGTAGTAAGACAGACAGCAAAAACTATCGACCGGTTAGTTTAACATGCATTATATGTAAAATCATGGAAAATCTAATTCGTAAAAAGTTGTGTGATCACCTGACAAGTAATGACCTGATTTCCAGGCATCAACACGGCTTTGTTGCTGGCCGATCTTGCATCACAAACCTCTTAGAGGTACTCGATGATTGG
Source organism: Arbacia lixula (assembly GCA_963669155.1). Lineage (NCBI taxonomy): Eukaryota > Metazoa > Echinodermata > Echinoidea > Arbacioida > Arbaciidae > Arbacia > Arbacia lixula. The sequence continues at coordinate 3,859,750 of OZ022582.1, read as the reverse complement.
ACACAAGGGTTGGATGAGGGCGGCACAATTGATGCTATATATATGGATCTAATGAAAGCTTTTGACACCGCCCCTCACCAACGTCTTCCTGTTAAGTTGGAATCTCTCGGTGTTGGTGGTAAACTTCTTTCCTGGTTGAAATCTTTTTTGATTGGTAGGAGACAGAGGGTTGTAGTCAGTGGAAAGGAGTCCTCTTGGGGAGAAGTAGTGAGTGGCTTGCCTCAAGGTAGTGTGTTGGGTCCGACCCTCTTTTTGATCTTTGTTAACGACCTCCCTGACACAGTTCAGTCAGAGGTCACTATGTTTGCTGACGATACAAAGTTGTATGTTCGTTCTGACAAGAGAGATTCTGTTGTGCAACTTCAATGTGACTTGTTGAAACTGGAAGAATGGGCTGCAAAGTGGCTGCTTCAATTCCATCCTGAGAAGTGCACTGTTTTAAAGCTTGGGAATCAAAATCCAAATATGCAAACAGAATATCATATGATGAGTGAATCAGGTGAAGTAGCTCTCACTAGAGAAGTTCATGTTGAAAAAGATCTAGGAGTTTCAGTAGACTCAAAACAGTCTTTCAAAAATCAAGTCTCCCAAGCAAGCTTGAAAGCTAACAGAGTTTTAGGTATCGTAAGAAGGACGTTTGTGAATCTTGATGCTGCTACGATGCTGTTTTTGTTTAAGGGTCTTGTCAGACCTATCTTAGAGTATGGTCAGGCAGCATGGTCACCCTATAGAATAGGAGAGCAGAGGAAGTTGGAGAGTGTACAGAGGCGTGCAACTAAAATTATTCCGGGGTTTAGTCATTTGACTTATCGTGAGCGCCTCATGAAGCTCAAACTGCCAACTCTTGCTCATAGACGTAGGAGGGGTGATATGATAGATGTTTTTAAGTACTTGTCCGGAGTGTACAACACTGAACACAATCTGTTTCACCTGGCACACAGAACGTCTAGAGGTCACAAATTGAAACTAGACAAGCAGTACTCTCGTCTTGATATGAGGAAGTATTTCTTCAGTAACAGAGTTGTTGATTTGTGGAATAGTCTTCCTGATTGTGTAATCTCAGCAACTTCTGTGAACTCTTTCAAAAATAGGCTTGACAAATATTGGATTAATAATCATGATCTTCTTTATGAGCCTGTATAGGCTGTATGTATTTTACACACTGTCCTGACCCACATACATGTTAATGTGATAAGTCAAGGAAACTGTTTCAATCTACGATCGATGAACAGGCGAAGTCCTACAATCATCGTTGGATTAAAGTAAAGTAAAGTAAAGTAAAGTAAACTTTGGTGTTTGAAGATAGACCTTAACTTGAAAACATGTTACAATTCCACATTCTTGATATTGCTAATCATATACCTGTTACATGTGTAATATACTTGCTGTATGCAAAGTGCATTTGAATTTGAACCTACATATTCTATTCATCGCAGCCTGGCACTCTTAACTTAGCCATTCATCATAGACTCTGTGTCTAAACATCCATGTCATATTTGTTTGCAAACAATATACCATTTAATTTCCTAAACTTTGGTGTTTGAAGATAGACCTTAACTTGAAAACACGTTACAATTCCACATTCTTGATATTGCTAATCATATCACTAAGCAACACCTTTTGATTCAGATTTACACTGATCTGTAAAGGTCAATCCTCAAAGACATACAGTATGTAAGCAAGCAGTCCAATATCACATCACAGAGGAAACCAATACCTAAAATTAATCCCCCCTCTCTCTCTCTCTCCCTCTCTCTCTCTCTCTCCCTCTCACTCCCTCTCTCTCTCTCTCTCTCTCTCTCTCTCTCTCTCTCTTACTCTCTCTCTCACTCTCTTTTACTCTCTCTATCTCTCTCTCTCTCTCTTTTTCTCTCTGCATCACAACCGTCTTATAACTGCAGCTAATCTTGTTGAGATGATGTGGCATAGACAAGGCTAAGGGGCATCAAATTCAAGATGAGTGGTGGGGCTTTGAGTGGTGTGGAAGCCTCTGCTATCGGCCTGCTAAAGAGAGCTGTGGAACAGGATGGGAAGGGCAAGGCAGAGGAGGCTTTGGTCTGCTTCAAGGAGGGGATCAAGCTTCTAATGGATGTTATGAGAGGTACAGTTTATATGGCTTTCTGTCTGAAGAGTAGTATTATAAATAATTATAAATACATGCTTTTTAATTAATTACCAAATTCTTGACCGTCCTTTTTCTGCCAGACTATTATCTTGAAACTTTAGCAGGGGGTTGTTTTTAGAATCTATATAATTAATGTGAAGAATTAGAGGAGGACGTATCTGCCACATTGAAGTGTGAGAGTGTGACTGTGATATAACTCCCTTCCTCGATCCTCTCCCATAACATTTTTGCCAATTTGAAGATAAGCCCAAAACTCTGGGTAGCGATTACGTTGCAATTCTCGATAATGCAAATCATATCACTGAGCAACGCATTATGATGCAGATTGATACGTTTGTTACGGGAGAAACAACAAATGAAAGAAAATTACTGACAATGCCCTATGAAGACTAATTGATATACAATATAAGCAAGCCATTTAGCTGGAAGCAATTGAGATTAGGTGTTGATATATTATTATATTACAGGTACGACAGACCAAGTGAAGAAGCAAGTCTTCAGGCAGAAAATTGAGCAGTACATGGAGAGAGCAGAGAAGCTCAAGAATCATGTGGATGCTCAGATTCAAGGTAATTAATGGCTGGAGTGTCGAATATGGTTGCATTAACCTTTCATATTTGAGGAATGCTTTTTCCCTCTACTGACTTTATAAAGGGCAATGAAACTTTTAAGGTTTTTACAGTGAAACAGGTCTTCAACCAGATGTATGGAGATATTACCGGTATACATTTTCAGTTTCCCCTTACACGATCTTTCTCATTGACACTTGTATTAAAGTCAGCTGTACTTAAAGATCACCTGTTCATAAAGAACACATTTGTGTAGTTGGTCAGAACTTTGTGTTTTTTTTTACAACAATGAAAATACAAATACAAAATAATTAGTTTCTTTTGCTGCAATGTATTAGCCATCTGCAGAGATGTGTGTCAATGGAATGGCATTTTTAGAGTCACAGAACAGTTTTCAGGACATTTAATTGAGTTGTTTTTTTAAACTTCATCAAGTGCTGGACTATAAATGCCCTTTAAGATATTGGCACTGGAAAGTATAATGAAAGGAATATGATAAGATTATTACCCCAATCTCCTCCTCTCGTCTATTTGTATGATGATGATATTTGGACCGGAAAGTTTAATGAATGACACATGTTGAGTTTGTATCACCCGTCTAATCCCCCCCCCCCCCTCTCCCTCTCTCCCTCTCCCTGTCCCCCTTTACCATAAACTTACAGCTGGCAAGTACCACCAGCAGATCCAGATTGCAGACGATTCAACGGGCCACAGCTACCGCTCCATGTTTGGCCATTTCCTGGACGATATGGTGACCGAGGTCCATGTAGAAGACCCTTACATCCGAAGCAACCACCAGATCCTCAATCTGCTCAGGTTCTGTGAGCTCCTGGTTGCATCTGTTGCTCCGGTCAGGACGGTGCATCTACTCACAGGCAGAGATGAGGTACCAATAAGCTCTTTTCATAATGTATTCAGATTAAATAAAACTTTCCCCCTACTGTGTATAAAGACAGGGTGGCCCATTTGCAAAAGCTATGAAACTCAGCAGGAATCAGTGGTATACCCTACTGATGACGAGTGTGAAATTTCACAGTCATAGCTTCATAAGCCTTTTCTGGAGATGTGAAAAACTATCCCTGTGCACCATGTTCAAGCTTTGGGAACACTATGAGTAGTTTCTTTTTTTATTTGAGAGCTGATTTCATGTACATAAAGGAGTTCCATGAGCATGAGGTATCATTTTTCATTCTTCTCAAAGAACAAAAGACCAACAAAATGTTGCAATATAGAAGTACAAAACATATTTCAGAATGGCATAAGGCTTGAACAGATGCCCCCATTTATTATTCTATTTCTTCCCCTGGCCTGGAGGTACAGATTTCATATTATTGAATTGCATACAATCAAAATGGTGCTTACCAATATCTATATTTTATCATTGTTAATCTGAGTATTTATGCAAAGAACTTTCCAAATGTGTTTTCTATCATGTCAGTGTAAAGTTTGTTGTTACGAATGCCGGACTGCCCATTTTTTTTTTATCAACTTACAGCAAACTCGCCATCAGCAACAAGTAAACCTGGAAGAGCTACGGTATAGTTTGTCTATGCATGGTGTGAAGCTGTTAGTCTCCTACTCAGACACACTTCATGACAGAGAAGTCAGGTATGTGATAAATTGATACAAAGACTTGAGACAAATCTAGTTTGATTGAATTTAAGAGAGTGGTGGAAACAGGGTTGGGAAGGATAACATTTCTCTCACTTAATCATGTTTCTTAGTCAATTTAATAGTTTGTGCAGTTGTTATAATTTAGTCATTGGGAGGAGAGGAATCAAAATACCAAGGTAATATCCCTTGGGTCATTAGGATTATTTTGTTGTAGTTAAAGTTTGTTCTCTCTTTGTCGTTCATAATGAGAGTGTACTGCATTTGTTCGTAAGGTGTAATTACAATTTTGTGAAAAAGAAATTATATAGGAAGAGGAAATACATAATGAAGACTTTACCCATTAAAGGTCATATTTACTTTTTATACACACATGTAGAGCATCAATTGAGTACAAATTGAAACCTAGTCTGCTGCGTACAAACTGTGACTTTTTTTAACAAATCATTTTCCTAGAATAAGAGAAGCTAGTGGGTGATATATAGATTACTATATTCAGTTTTAGAATCGTGACATTGTTGTTGATGTTATTTTTGCATCTTCCTGCTATGACCTGAAGTACAAATCACAATTATATACAACAGTTTGGAAGTAAAATGATGCTTGGAACAATTGCGAGTTGACTTTATATGACCTACTTTCAATGTGAATGTGCATGTGATAACACAACTTCTGATGCGGTCATACTACCCATTTTTTATTTGTGGAAAAATCAGGTTCAACAATGGCTGGATTATCAAGATCGGAAGAGGTCTGGACTACTTCAAGAAGACTGGTCAATATAGCCTTGGATTCTGTGACATGGACTTAAGGAAATGCCACGAGACCACTGTAGACATTTTCCATAGGAAGCACACAAAGGACAGCTGACCTCCAAGTGACCCAACTTGACCCCAAGAGCCCCTCAACACTCTCTTTTCATCCCTTCTGATGAACTGCTAATATATGTGGTGTATGGTAAAGGAAGATGTTCATGTACCATAGCATTGCCTCTCAATGTGTTTAGTGGAGGCGACTTGTTATAACAACCAGGGTGGTCACCAGAAAATCTTTTACGCTTGGCTCAAAATGGCATTTTATCAGATATCTTTTCTGGACATGTGGTACACAACTATGGAATGCTTGGATCAAAGTAAGCCCCCCCCCCCCCCCATAAAAATAAGAATAAGACTGATCCTGATTTTACGGGTGGTGCTGTAAATTTGTACCTTGCTCACAATCACTTACAGGACTCAACGCGCGGTTTTTGTGCCGCATGTTTTGTACACTGGGGACCACCCTGGTCACGACAGCTAATATAGCCGAAGCAGAACGTCGCCAAGCTGCTGAAAGCATGAGAGCTGCTAGGCATTCGGCAGTTTCTTGTTCTGTCAATACTTTAAACAAATCTTACGAATATGATGTCTGTGGCTTCTGCAGTACCAGAAGAATTGGTCTCTGGAGTCATGCAAGAAAACACTGAAGGATCATTCTTTGTCATCATTGTAACAATGGACTGCCATATACTGACATGCTTATTAAAATATGATTATATTTTTTTGCTAACATAAACAACTCAGAACATAAAATGCAAATTAAATTGCCATTTTTGTAATTTATTAGTTACCCAAGTTCAGACCTTGGCACATGTTTTTGCCCTAATATGGTAGAGTTTTCAGGTGTTTATAGAAGGAATGAGCTTCAAGTGGTCTCTGAATGTAAAAAATCAATTCAGTTCAGATATTTTGTTTAAAGTATCTAATTTGTGCTATTTTTTATATCCAAACATATGATTTCTATGTCACTTTCAATTTTGTGTGGCAACATATGCTGGTGCGTGAATTAGGGCATGAAATATGCATTCACTTGCTATTCACCTTTGCGTGCATGCCTGTGGTGCATATATCAGTGCATGCATGCAGTGGTGTTCCCAATTGCAAGATGCTGACATTGGGGACACCACAGTGGTGTCGATATACACTTCCTAATCTTACGTCAAAATATGTGTCTTCTGTGAAATATGGTAATAATTTTGGTCAGTTATTTGTATACAAACAAGTTTTCTAGAAGTTATATCGTTAATTTGACATTGTAGTGATTTTAATGTGGTTACGGTACACAAAATTAATAAAAATTATGTATCTGTCCATTTGTCCTAAATTGTTACCAATCTCTTGGTATTATTCTCATTGTTTAAATGCAATCCACTCATTATTTTTTTTTCCATTCACCCAAGGGCTGCATATAAAGTTAGGCATATTGTTAACTATAGCTGTATGCTAAATTTGTTGGGACTTCATATTTCCTTGTATATACAGTATTTTATATAGTCCCTTTTTTATGTAGTCCCTTTCTTCAATCATGAGATAATACTAATTTTGAGATGAATGAACTTGGAAATTGCATGTCGACATAGATATTTGAAATAAAGAGTACTAGTGAATTACTTGTATAATTTGCTGTAAATGCATTTTTCTTTATTAAGTTTACAGTTGTAGCTTTTTGGGATATCCTATTGTCTCTGATAAAAGATGATTTTAAGCGATTCCTGCAGCAGGTCATTGGGAATTAAACAAAGAGTTGAATTTATGAATTATTACACCTTCCGATGTCCTATGCAGGGATGTGTTATGGAAGGATATGAAACAACTTTCTTTCTTTGAACCCATGCATGGCACCGCCGAAGAAAAAATGTCTTCTCAGCATGTGCTTTTCAGGTGTTTTAATAATAACAAACAGGATTGCGTAGCAACGGTTTTCCAGATAGAACAAAAGAAATTTAGAGTCTTAATTTGCTTGTCCAGTTCTGTTGGATTGCATCAATACTTTTGAGAGGAAAAGAGATATCAGCAAACAAAAATAAACAGTTCTTTCTAATAAATATCTCAGTTGCACACAAATGCACGCAAAATTCTGTTAATGAAAATAAACAGCTTAAGATATAATTTTGATAATGATTGAATCCCAATTTCCGGAAATCTGTGGAAAGTGAAGAAATTTGTTAATTGTGTAAGTAAGAATATTATCTTATACTCCGTTTGTGCATCATTCAACAATTATTTAGTAGAAAACAGAGCATAGGATCTTAAAGGGTTTCGCCCGTAACTTTCTTGAAAATTGCACAAAAATGTGATAAGAAACATAGCTTCCAGAGACAAAACGGTGAATTAAAGATATTGCTTTCCAACTTGACAGCAGCTAAATGTCGGTGCCACGCATGGGACATCAAAGCATTGTAGTGATTGTGAAATGCTTTTGAGTTTTGACATTCATTAGCACGTTTTAGTATCCATACAGATGTTTGAATATACATTTACATGTATTATGCTCGAGTTGTTTCTCCTTCCTAACACATCCCTGCCCTATGGAATCAAAGGAAACGTTTATATGGTAATGTTGTTATTGATTGCAAAATGCTATAGAGTACCAAAGTGGTGTCATCATATTCATTGTTATGCAAGTTTCTGGTTCTAAACATGACCTTATAGTGAAAGTTTCACTGGTATGACATTGTCTTACGAACTAGTGTCAGTCACTCTCATTGAGAGATCCTGTTATTATCACCCCTGTTTGCTAAACCCATATAGCTTAGAACAAGTTGTCTTGACAACATGCTCATATGATGTCACACTTCAGTTCTCTATTGCATGTACAGTTGTACACACATGAACTTTGAAAAACAAGTACTCCAAAAGCATCGTCCATTTGGTGGGGAATGTACCGTTTTCCAATCACACATGATAAAGCACATCTCTAATAGCACTTCCACTCTGAAACATTGAAAGAGGCGATTCTGCTTCAAGTCTGATGATAGAGATAAGAGTAACTTTAATGTATGCGTACTATAATTACAACACTTAGTGTACGACATGCACTCTGTGAAACATACAAAAATCTTGAACAAGTTGAGACAGAACACACACTTATTTACATGGAGAATACATATGCACACACCCCATGAAGCTTAGTTATAAGATGTACATCTTCAAGACGTCAAGAACCGAAATATACATTGGACATCTTGTACATATAGACGGTCCATCACAATAGTGTGATCCTATATGCAAACATATCATTCAGCACTATGTAGCGTATGGCTATTTATAAAGCCACTTTTACTCTACATGGATACATAAAAAAAATGCTCGTGTTGTATGATAAACTCATAACTTTAAATTAAAATGCATATGAATCAAATCTGTAAATTGGTATACATTTTTGACCAGATAATATTTGGCAAAATCTGAAATTAATTTTAGTTGTAAATATTCAGAAATATTTGATTACTTCAAAGATATTCCATAATCCATATTGGAAGTTGTCAGAATTGGAAAGTTTTCCCATTCACTCATGGGTTCCAAAGACATGGCTAGATTTAGGATGTAAAACCTGTTTTGACATTCCCTCTTCTCTTCATTTTTCTCATTTCTCATTCATTTTTTCTCTTCATTTTTCATACAACTTGCATCCTAAAATTCCAAACATTGTTCTGGAAGTCAGAGTAAAAGAGAACAGCATCTGTCTTATAAAGAATTGCAATTGGCAGCAACTAGACTTACAATTGAGATCTGTACATTATAGATAAAGGATTGGATCAATTCAGATCAATTGCAACTCTTTATAAGACGGGGGCCCTGATTTGTTAAAAATCATTAGAAATATCCCCTACTCCTTACATAAGATTCCATCACATTCCTTACTCACATACTGGAATTCGATACAAAATGATTCATACTAGAATAATATTCACAACGTAATGATCAATGGAAAATTTCTTGCACATTTGTTTACCGCTGTACATGAAGACGCATTCCTTACAAAAACAGCATATCAAATACAAATCAAATATGAAATACCCTGGCAGCCAATTTGCGTGCATCCAAGCCATACAAATATTACTACTGTTTTAAATGAATCACGTTTCTGATTTTTCGCACATGTATTTTATTAAAATGCAGAGTAAATCATATAACAGAGTGGGTCCCCATACTATAATACTTATCTATAGCCCTTGAAATGGCCTGGACTCTAAATAAAATTTTCAACAAATTACACCCGTAGACTAGTGGCAAAATGCTTTTAAAATATTTTTATTAATATTTCAGTCAGTCCCCTAACTCTAAATGCGCCATTGACGCATTTTTTCCAAAAATAATCCAGACAAAACCCACTGAGCAGCACTTAATCTGGTGTGCAAAGGGTTAGACAACACCACATTTCGTTTCCTAGTTTCTGTGTTTGTTAACCCACAAAACAAAGGGAAATCAATCAAATCAGATAAATTCTCATTAATCTTCTTCACAAATTCCATTCCTAATTACAGCAGGCCACATGGCCTACAGTAATCACTTTTCCCAGAGGGGCTGATCAGAAGTTCTTTCCTTTCATGAGGCTAATATAGCCAATATTCTTGCGGGTGACAGAATTTTTTTGGAGTTGTTCTTTTAGTGATTGACACCTAGGCTACTTCCATGTATGTTGCCCAATAACAAGCTCACCCCCACTACTTACTGCATTAGTAAACACACCCAACATGACTGGAAGAAAACATGCATCCACTACTGTGTGTTACTACCCTAAATCAATGTGCAAGCAAGCTCAACGATAATAGCATGGTCTGTTTAACGCTTTAAATGCACTGAATATTATGCAGCAATATTTTTGCATGTTGTTAAATCCGGGGGGCTACATGATTCATGAAAGACGCGAACATAACAGCTCATACATGTGTAGGAAATGACATAGGATATTGGACATTGGGTGCTAGCCTAGCCATGTCTATCCCAGGTTATTCATAATAATAGTACACATTTATACCACGCTCAGTACTATGCTTCTAAGCATTAACATCATAGTGCTTAACTTCATAGTATTCTACTAAAGTCTGTATTCTTAACAGTGGTTTTTATTTAATACGCTTTCTCTACAAAAACTAACGTGATGGGACACAAATTGAAAATTATGAAACAAGATTCATCAGAATCTCTATTGAAATTTATTCTGTCCACATAACTCATACAGTGATTAAAATCACCCAAATGTTTTGATTCTGTGGACAAAATCAGTTCCCTGCAAAGTGGAAGTTTCCAAATTTGCATTTTCACATGATGTCCTGTTAATGGTTCATAATATAGAGTTACCTCAATAGATACTGGACTAATTTCAATAGTCATGGAACTATAAAATTTTAAACTTCAGTAGATATAAGTTAAAGTGACCTTAATTAGATAAAATAATATTTGTTTAAATAAAGAATATGAATGACGTGTCATGATTGCAGAGTAACATTCAGGACTCCCAGAGTTGGATAAAAAAAAAATTATCACTGCAACGCCGTATTACTGACAAATAACACATTAAATACATGTATGTACAATTCATATAAAATAGCACAATGCAATGAACATGTTGTTCTTTGGTCTCGTACAGAAGCTTTTCCTTGCCATGATTCTACTGACAAAATCATTTACCAAGAAAATAATAGGTTATCTGGTTCACAACAAACAGAATCTAACCTTTTCATCACAATCTTCTGATTAAACATACAGTAGCACTGATGTTTACCGATTTACATTTTAAAGCTATAAACTGAATCAAATTCAGTTTGATTACCGTATCAAAAGTTAAACTGTATCAGTAATGGACTCTCAAATCTATAACATTGAATCCTTATCATTTCAACTTTATAGAGTTGTAAAATAGACAAATTTCACACAATGGACTATAAAAATCTATCAACATAAATATAAACCCTGTTGATACATGAATCATTAATTCCTCTTCCTTTTTCCAATAAATATGTGTACATATGAAAAGTTTGACATACCAATAACAATTCAAATTACATTAAAAAAAAAAAATTCTGCTCACAATACTTCATAAACAACGACATGCTGATACATTCCATGGTTTTGGTTAGGGTTATGTAAATGAATATTCCCAATTCATTTTTCTGACACAGCTTTCGATAAAATATGTTGTTTGTGTGTCTGTGGAAGTATATTCCACAGATACCTCAAATAAAATCACAACATGAACACACAAGGTTCCATTTAAAACATGTCAACAAATAATTGTGGTTACTTACTGCACATAACATGACCTTTCCCAAAACTATGGGACTGCCCAATGTTCATTCATATGCAAGTTCCCTAGGGGGGAAAATGTAAATTGAACACATGGAATCCTTATAATGACATTCTTGCACTTTCTTATAAATACCAATAGTACATACATGGTTTCTTGTAATCCTGTGAAGCAATCTTTTATAATCAACACTTACACACTTATTTTTCCCTCTCCATCAACACTTGTTAAAATATTAATATCATTTTATCGACTTCTTCATTTTAGGTATCAAATAAAAGTTTTCTTTTTTCAATGTTCTTGTTCTCCATTAAGATATAACATTCTGGAGGCAAAACAAAGTAATGTAATCTGAATAGTTATATACATATATATATATATTTAATAGAAATTCACATTTCTCATACTCTTTTAAAAAACATTTTTTACATTGATACAATATAGATTTTGCTATGTACATGTACAATGGACATTCTGAATTCAGCATTCAGGAAGTCTGCACCATGATCTCTTTACACAAGCCAATCTTAATCCAGGAACATAACAAACTTTTAGTCATCAAATACACATTTTATCTTCTACCATTATGTAGAAATGTCTCTTTCAAGACCGACATAAAAAAAACTTGGTATGGACAAACAACCAAATATCAAACAGTCACCATTACAATAACATAAAACTTATTCAAAGCAAGATATACATGAAGTATACCATCCATTTTGTTGTATGAATCTTTACAGGTTTGATCCCCAGTGTCAATGTCTGAGCTTCAGTACACATTCAGTCTCCAATACACATTCAGTCTTCAGTACACATTCAGTCTCCTTCCCCATAAAGCTGGCTCAAGGGTCATTCTTATCTTCATAGCATTCTCACCTTTAGACATCATTTTTCATTGTCACCATCCATGAAACACACTTCCAACAATGCAGGCCATCGTGACACACAATCCTCAGGTTGCATTTCTCCGTCCTGGGTGTGAGTACGGAATGATTCCAAAGCAATAATCTCCATTATTGATGAAAGTAGAGAAATACGCACCTATCAGAGATGGGCAGCGTTTCATTGAGATACACCAGTTACATTCTTGTCCTGGGCTTGAACATCATTGAAAATAAGCCTGTTTTAACACACAAGAAGCCTGTAAACGGCAAGATTATCACAATGCAGGGACAGACTTTGTGCTTGAGACTGACAGCTGATGGCGTCTCTGCTTATTCATTCCAGAAAGGCATGCACTCTGGGCTCCAGGTTCGGTCTAGATACGTCGAGACCTGGTTGGCCATTGAGTCCAGACTGTAGTGTTCATCTTCGTAGACCACCTCCTCCCGCACAAAGAACTCTGTGAGCCTGCTGCCACACAGCCGGGCCACCTCCACCAGACAGGAGCATGACGTCTCGCACTCCCCCAGCCCCAGAGAGTGCAAGTTCCTGCAGTTGCTGGCGATGGCCACAATGGGTTCGTCCAGGAGCTGGTTCCCGTTGGCACAGACGACCAGCTCCTGGAGCTTCGGGCAGTTCTGGCCAATGCGGATCAGGACGTCCCGCGAGACCGAGCGGCCGAAGTACAGGTGCGTGACGGGCATCTCATACGTGAAGAAGGCATTGAAGTCGCGGTCGTTGAGCACGAAGAAGCACATGGAGAGGATGGTGCTGGGCGAGTGCTTGTGCAGCATGTCCCAGCTGGTCTTCTTGATGACGTGGTGGTCGATGGGCGTCTCGTTGTCCTCACAGATGACGTTGACACACAGGTGTTTGAGTTTGACGTGCTCCTCCCGGGACAGAGACAGCAGCAACTCGTCGCTCAGGTGGATGTAGTTGATGTTCAGCTCATGCAGCTGTCTGCAGGTGTCTGCCACATGGAGCATGCCTACACAGACAGAGATAATGGGAAGAGTCAAGTCTCCTGGAAAGTGAACCTCGCATTTAAAAAGATAAACACTTCCTACTAAATCCAAGGGATAAATATGAGGCCTAATCTGAATGCGACACAATCTTGAAATATAATTTATGGGTAAACTAAATCAATCATGTTCACTACATGTAAGTGTAGGATAATTGTGCATAAAAATAAGCTGGGCAAAGAGAAATGGCAAGAGTTAAATCTCCTGTTGGACCGGGTGAGCAAAGAGAGTCATTTTTCTCTTTAGATCAAGAAAGTGGACCTAGCATCCAAATGTTTAAAGTTAACTACAAAGTGTAAGATAAGTTTGCCCCCCATAATCTGGGCCCTGCTTAAAAAAATTTGCAATTGACATCACTTATAACATTTGAGGGGATTGGATTGCCTCAGATCAATCGCAACTCTTTATAAGATGAAGCCCAGGTGCCCTAATCAACGGGCCTTGCTTGCACCTACCTCTCGAAGAGACAAGTGGACAGCTATCGATCTTGAGCAGCATGAGGGAGTCCTTGTTGGAGATGGCCATATTCTCCAGCCAAGGGTCATCGACGGGCGTCTCATCCAGGGCCAGGGACGACAGAGTGGGGGAGTTGACCAGCACTACAGTCAGCGGGGAGAGCAAGCGGTCTGGGTTGACCAGGTGGAAGCTGGGCCGGGCGGTCAGCATGAGCTCCAGGGTCTTGAGGGAGCAGTTGACCAGCTGTGAGAGGATGTCACACGCAGCCTCCGCTGAAGCCTGAAAGAAGGGAAGTACACACACACACAATCAGACATTATCAGGCAATAAGCCATTTTCATAATGTATTCACAAATTTCCCCCTTAGTGCAAAACAATGCTGTAATACAATCACCTGAATTCTGTGATTTTGTTTCAACACGTGGAATGCAGTATGAACATATTATTTGTTGCTACTTGGACGAACCTTGGACAAGCACATGGATTACCATTATCAGTAAACCTGAGTTATATCTGTTTTTTTTTGTAAACCAGGGCTCGATGACGTTGGTCCGCTCAGGGCGAAGTCGGAAGACCCAAGTTTTCCTCTAACGCGACACTGTATATGGTGTGTGTACCCCAGCAACATCACTCAGATTATGTCCAGCGCTCTTGCGGCTCATGTTCGGCGTGTTACTTCCCGCGCCCATTTCCCTACAACGCATATTTCCAATATAGTGTTTGCGGCGAAGTATAACAACCTAGATGAATGAAATATCACAATACTTCCCCAATATTTATCTTCATATCAAGACTTATTGCTCGCTCCTTATCATGTCAATCAGGTTCCCGGACCCATGATTTGCTCCGTCTCATATTCATGACTCTCATCAACTCCGATCGCCATCGCACACACTCGAGCTAGCTAGCTAATGTACGTACTACGTACGCGTACTCTCACGCCCATCTGGTCATAATAGCACGCGGGCTGTGGATCTTGGCCTATAGAGCTATATTTAGCCCAAAGACTATATAGTGCTGCAAAGTTTTACACCGTACCTGCACAACTTTTACGCCATGCTACGCACAAGTTCCTGCCTTAGCTCCTCGCTCGATCGAGTCAGAGAGAGCGTGCGGGTTAAACCAACTCTGGCCGGCTCGAGTCGAGTTAGCTCGCTAGCTCGGCACAGCATGCATCACTCGCACTTTTCATTGATTCTGATCGATGCACCAATTTTAACAAAACAGTTCCAGGGCTCGATAGCTTCGATCAAGGCCCGGTTTACTAATCGAATAATATTACTGATAATTAAGTAATATATTGTAATATATATATTGTAATAATATATTGTTACCTATTACATATTGAACGATGTGCCTAGAATTGGCAAACATAAAAAAAATGGTCTTTTATTGCACATACATTTATGAGATAATGTCGCAATTGTTTCAATCAGAAGATCAAGCTCAAAAGATGAAAAAAATAGATCTTTACATAATATCAATTGATGAAATGTTGTATTGCTCAATAAAAAAAATTGACATCCTTTTAATGCATGTTAAATTTACATTGATTCATTTGCAACTTTTTAACAATTTTTTTCCGAAAGTGTCAAATTTTTAACACCTAGTAGCATGAGTGGTGCAGTAACTCGACAAGAACTATGGAAATAGCTGCATTTCTCAGAGCTAATTGCCCGTTTCCAAGTGAACTACAATTTACAATTGAATCGCCCTTACCTGATGACTGTCCACTTTGATGGTGACATACTTGAGGTGCTTGGCATACTGCTGGATGACCTGCTTGACCAGTCGGGGTGGCGTGGACTTGATGTAGGAGGTGGACTCCTGGGTGAACTCAAACTCAAACTTGTGCCACAGGTCGGGCATCTTGTAGACCTCGTGCCAGTGCTTGCAGACGTTGGACGCCCTTGCCCGGTCAAGGAAGGACAGGTTCTTGTAGATCTTGATCAGAACGATTTCTGGGATGCTGCTCCACGTTGACCCACCTGGAGATTGTACGACGTGCAGGGAATGTTAGCCCTCGATCTAACTTCATGGTCTACTCTGGTCTACTCTGGCAATCAAGGAGTCCCATGGTGGTCAAAAGCGGGGGACAAAATGACACTGGGCCTGGTGTGCGATTCATCCCCTACAATGTACTACCTACAATGTACTAACAAAGCCCCTGAAAATGCCTAAAGAGCCTTTGTAAAAGAAAAACAACACCTCCTTAGTGCACATTTCTCAGCACGCTAAATGGTGTTTGGTTAATGATGATATTGGATTTCTTAAGTAGCTCCTGCAAGTACATCCCAACTCTATCTAACAGTCTCCACAACAAAAACATATGGGAGACTATCGCATACCCTGGGTCAGTTCCATAGATCATTTAAAGTTATTGCCAATGGTTTTACCATATTTCTTTTATACTTCATTATTTCATAGACAAACTGTAAGTATCAAATTGAGGGAAACTCACCCCAAAGCAAAGTTCTCCATCACACTTTAAGGAGCAAAATTCTCTTTAATTTGATTTAAAGATCATCAAATTTGGCTTTCATTTTGCTCAGAATATCGTGATTTTCATCTCTCTCCAGACGTTTTGGTGGGGTTTTATATACATGTAGGTCATTATAAAGGATGAAAATTTATCTTTCAGCATATTGATTTATCATTTGGTGTGAAATTTTCTGTAAAGACACTCTAATTAAACAACATAAACAGATAACTAAAACATGTTTTACAGACCAATACACTCAACCCAAACACACAAATGCCCAGAAATGGTGAAAAGCTAAAAATTCCTGTATGTAAACTCATGATGAATGTTCTGAAAGACAATACCCCCTAAAACTAACAAATCCTGCCCATCCACTGTTACAGTCCATTGCTACTCAAAGTGCAATGAATGCTGGCTTCGAAAACAAGAACAGAGAGCGTTTGAATGGCGTCTTTTTGAGGGTGAAGTTCATGTACTTTGAAACACCCTTCAATATGTATGCTCCAAGATATGCTCCAACCAATGAATGGAGCAAATATTTTGTTGTAATCTCATGAACAATAATATGTTCATGATGATTGTGAAACATAGACAGTATAAATGATAACGGAGCAACAAACTACCTGAGAAGAAAGATGTTCTTTTGTCTTTCAACAATTCTTTTTGGTTACTGGTATATATCAAACAGGAATGAAACCCCAATAATAAGCTGAAATTAATACAGGTAAAAGAACAGGATTACCCAAAACACACAATTGTCCCACAATTTTGATTTAAAATCCACGCATTTGTTTAACATTTGTTCGTTTGTACAAGGGTGTTTAAGCACATATGGACATACATTGCTTTGAACAAGGTTTGATGGCGTGCCACTTAATATTCATGACTAGCAGCTGCTCTCAACAATACAATGCATATGCGATTACAATTGCGTCACATTCACCTGGATTTTATAATAGGTCATATACATTCCTATACATGCATACATTTCAATTTTCGTTGCTGAACTTTTAATTTTGTCACTAAGTGCTTGTTATGTAGTTAATAAGGACAAGCGAATATAAAATTTGATATTTTTGAGATGAAAATACTAGCTTGGGCACAGCTGGGCACGTTTTTCATGTTACTTGTCCTAAAGGAAAATATCTAAAAGTAACGTTTCATGCAAATTTTTAATGGAATATGATGCGGAACATTGTGAAATTGAGACTTTTGAACTGCAACTTGATATCACGTTTACTGGTAGAGCCTTGTTGCCAGATTGTAGCAATATTCCTTGATTGCATCTTTATAGATGCATTGTAGGTATTACATGTCACAACTGCGCAAGCATATGGGGTGAGGATATTTCCCCAAATTCTTCTGCGCATCCGATTTTGTTTACATGTCCAATCCAGGCAAAAACCATCCAGAGAATCAGCAGCTTCGAACATGTGAGATCAAAGAGAAAATCTTTGTAAAGCGTTCTTTTCTGACTAGAAGCAGAGTACAATGAGTCTGCATTAATTAAATGGCCACTGGCACTTCATGTGCTTTACCATTCTTGGTTTGTATATTTTCTTTGAATTATTTTTAAAGCACCTTTGAATATCAAATAACTCGGAGGCCTTCACATAAAGTATTAATTATTTTACCCAAAAAAAGGAGGTACATCGAAACTATTACATGTAAAAATATATTTTTACATAATGATTTCCATTACCTAATCTACATGTATACTGTTCAATCAAATTTTCATGTTTTGTTTACATACATGTACAATCTGTATTTTTCCATGTAATTTTGTAAACATTTGTTTACTTATAAGAGCTCCCAAAGAGAAAAGCTCACTGATGGGGCAACCCTTTTACACTGTATAAGAAGACTGAATAACATGCATTAATAAAGTCTATCCAAGGATTCAACATAGAAGACATTAACATTTGAACACTAGTAATTGCTTACCAGTATACAGATTTGGTGCTATTTTCTTTGACAGCAGATCCTTTATCACAAGCTTCTTATCTGGGATGGCTCCTTTGGTGAGTGGCTGCATGTATTTGGCCTTCTTGGCACTCTTGACACTGCTGCTTGAAGCCATGGCGACCAGGGGTGTGGCCATAATAGGGTCCTTGGAAGTGGTAACAGCCTGGATGAAGTGACTGTTGTACGCCATGGTGGCAGAGGGGGTTTGTTCTCACTGGTCTGATCCCAGTTGTTTATCACCTTCCGTTTTCAGATCTATACACAACAAATTTGGTAAAGAACACTATCATCAGGCCTTTTATTTGCATGTTAAACTACTAGAACATGTATGATTGATAAAAGAAACTGGGTAGTCTTTTTTCAACCTTTTCCCACTTTTTTGTCACAAAATATACATTTAAGTGAGGGGGCTTTCTGGGGCAAATTGAAATTTGAAAAGAAATTTTAGGCATACTGCAAACCCAGTAGTTGTAAGGTTAGAACATGCTCCATCCTGTAAATTAATGAAAAACGATTAAGACAAAAATCTTGGAGCCAGAAGGATTTGAACCACCCATCTACTGCTTACTGGGCAGCGACTCAACCACACAAGCTGTTTGCAGTTCATAGATTAAAGGGTTACTAAATTTGAAAAATAAGTTCCCACTAATCTATGTAAAAGCATCCAATGAAAACAAATTTCACATTCGTTTGCCACAACAAAGTCCCATTTTGACGAAAATTTGAAGAAAAAAAAACGCACACCTCCAGTGATGTCAGAAAAGTGAAAATGCCATAAATGTCAACGGCGTGAATAAAATATTAATGCCATTCAAATAATACGTTATCAATGGGATCCCCAAAGCTTGTCCAAGGTTTGTCCGAGAAGTAACAACTAATAGATTCAAAGTGCATTCCATTCCTTGAATCTGAATGACAAGATACAGGTGAATGCAATAATGCGTTACTACGCAGTTAGGGGGAAAATGCTCACTACATCATGAAAATGGTCTATTGTTAAACAGCGGAGTCTTTTATTGCATTTGACTCCTCTAACGTCACTTGGAGGTGTGAGTTTTTTCAAATTTTTGTCAAAATGGGACTTAATTGCGACAAACAGATTTGAAATTCGTTTTCAGGGGATAATTTTACAAAGTTAACTTATTTGTCTAATTTAGTAACCGTTTAAGACATGACAACATGGAAACTAATACTAAGAGAGAATTGATATCCGATGTATACATGTAGGAACTTTTTAATGTACTACATGTATCAGACAAGACAGAAGTTACCATTGAGTTTCAATCATCACACATGATCACTACAAAATAATCAGTACCGGTATGTGTTTTGTTTGTCTGAGGATTAGGGTCTGACTTAGGTTTACACAAATGTATAGATTTTTGTACACTGCCCCATCTTAAGTTGCATTACATTATATTTACTTTAAATTTTGCACACAAAAAAACACCCAGAACTAAAATTTTGCCTTTCACTGAAAATAACACACTGTAGGTTCAGACTCAATACTAATATTCCCATTTAAATTGCATGATTGATAGCTGAAATCAACCTAGGCAAGAATTGAAATCCATGCAGAGCCTTTCAGACTATTCATTTGCTTGATGTCATAGAACTTTATACACTCTACAGCATCCATTGACAGTGAAAAAAAAAACAGATGCAATTTACCTTGACTTCTGTAATGCTCTCTCAACTCTGTACGCTTTGAATGACTGATGATTAAACTAAAAGCCTATCTGCCTATGGTAACACTGGCAACATGGAAGTATGGCTTCATGCTTTTCTGACTGACCACAGGCAGAAGGCAGTTGTGAATGGGAAATCCTCTGTATGGAGCAAATTGAAGAGTGGAATACCTCAGTGTAGTGTTCTAGAGCCAAGAGTACATGTACACTACAGCTCAAAGGAATTAGCATAGGGAAAGGGAAAGGGAAGAAAGGGAAGGGGCCGCAGTTTTAAACCGCGGTATATTTTGTCCAGTTCAGCATGAAATATGATGCTTTTTTGGGCTAAAGCATCGTGTTTCATGCTGAACTAGACAAAATATACCGCGGTTTAAAACTGCGGCTCCTTCCCTTTCCCTTTCCCTATGCCAATTCCTTTGAGCTGCAGTGTATGTGTGCTATTCATCAAGGACCTACCAGAAGCTGTATCCAGCATAGTGCGCATACTCTACATGCAAATGACACAAACATATCAAGGAAACCAGTATCAAATCTTAAAGATGATTTGATACCATACAAAATCAAAAGTTACTCATGCAAAGTGTTGACTTCCAGGGTGTAATGCATTGATATCACCCGCTTGTCACCAGCTACAAACTCCATAGGCCATGTGCGCTATTTTAAATCATGAGGCGAAATAAAATGTTGCACTATCTATAAATTATTTGCAACATTAACAATGAACTACACACATGTCCTGTTAAATATGCACTCAGAAAACCAATGAGCACTAACACATCTTACATGAGTGATAACTCAAAGAGATTTGGATAAAGGCTATGCCCATTGCGAATTTCTTTTCGTTTGCTAATAAAGCTCATTTTACGTACCAGCGCAGCGAAGAGTCCAAGGTCGAGGAGGCTGCTCGGAACCCCAAATCTTTGATTTTCGCGGCATTATTTGGTGAGTTGCCACAATTTCTACTCATCTTTTATCTTTTATTTGTCATCGTGTATAATTTGTCATGAACGAATGACAGGTAGACGTTTATATGTAGTTTGTGCATGCATGGATTTGAAATATCAATAAATCCCTATGGACCTGAACATGTGTATCAGCAAGCATATTACACATGTAACAGATATGCCGCTTGTGAAGGTTTACCATTACCTAAATAAATGGTCAGTCCCAGGGGTATTTTTTACTTCATCGGACAATGATTTTTTTCCTAATTTTGATCAATTTTTAATGGTTTCTCCAATGAATTAACAGCTATAACCCAACAAAAATTTAGGTTAGGGTTAGGATCTGGACTAGAATAAGGTTAGGATTAGAGAAGGGTAGGTTTAAGTTATTAGACAAAAAAATCAGTCTCTGTAGGACGTTGGATCCGCTGAGATTGCATCTGGCTCCTCTGAAAGCCCTATCTAGAATGTCCAAAAATGTAATTTTCATTACAGATCTGTTATGAAAATTACATTTTTGGACATGCCCTGATTTATACGGTTATTCCTGTCTAGGTTAATATGTGATTTTAGAGCAATATTTTGGCCTAAAAATCACAAAACTAACGTTTCGCAACTCTCAACTACAATACAAGTTCCAATGGCTTTTCAATATGTGCGCACACACTCAATAGTATGCGTGTTTAATGAAGTATAAATTCCTCCAGTCCCAGAAACATAGATGTAGACCCTAGTTGTCATATATCTGATACACACACACAAACACACTCAGCTGACACTCAACTGATCAATGTCGATGGTCAATGTACTTGTAATTACCGTGGAATTGTTCAACAGAGTTGCTAGTACAGGTGTTGAAGAAATATGTATTTAGAGCTCAGCATCAGTCCCCACTCACAGATGCTTGACTTCACCTTACTGCTCAGTGACAGCCAAATTTGGTGGACTCCTGTTTAGCCCATGATTGAAAACGTGATACGTTATGCAACACTAACAACAGTTCGCCTACAGCCGTGGATAGCCGATCGTCGACATCAGTTCACAGACAGTTGTTGGTTATTGTAGTTGTTACTTCTCATCCGGACAATAGTTATGGCGGCGCTGTTGCATCAAGCTAGAAAGAGTTAACTTCATATAGAGTCTAAATACGGGACGGATGACTTTGGAGACAACGCAACCGAATATTTCATAGAGAATCAAACCAGACTACAATTTGGTGTAGATGACTTCTGACGTTCGAACACTCAATGCTATACTGCGCGCGCTACGTGATCAATAAATATCGCACACGTTAATCTGCATCTGTACTTCGTTGATTTCACTTGCGCTTGAGCCAATCATACAATCCGCGGTAAACAGCCAAAGAACAAGTGACTTGACGCACAATAATGTGGTGTCCGCCTAAGATTGCGCAATTAAACTGTACAAAGGCAAAGAAATATAAGCCAAAAACCGCGTAGAATGCAACTTGGTGAACGCCTCCGCAGCAAATTTAGGGATGTCGCTGGGATGGATTTCGAGAAGGGATCATCGGGAGGCAAAGAATCGAGGCGAATGCTGCATGCATAGAGCAACGTGACAGATTTGTTTTGTAAGTTGTTATTGAGAGCGACCCACTGGGATAGGAGTAAATGGGCGGGAGGGATCGAGGTCTAATGAATGGCACCCGAATATGACCCCCGCATCTTTGAACCTGCCAAGCCAAGCATGTATCCTCCGGGGTATCCTCCTCTCACAAACACGCAGTCATTTCGAAAATCCACCCTGTTAAGTTGTTTTTTATTGAAATGAAACATGAAAGAAACCTGCGTTGACGGAAAGGATAAAAGAGTTAAAAGTTGTGTGACGTCACGTGCGAGTTGCTCCCCCATATGTTATGTATATTAAAACAAATATATGAAAATGTCCATGTACTATATTCTCCCTCTGCGTGCATATTATTAGACATATGTTTTTACACACACACACCACTATGACAAAGATTTATTCTTGCAAAAACAGAAAAAGACAAATTTAGGGAATCATAGAGCACACAACATGTGGGCAAGTAACTCGCACGAGACGCCATAAAATATTAACTCTTAAAAAAATCACTTTTATCCTTTGACGGATTTTCGTCAAACCTTCAATATATGTTGTTTTCTTTTTCTTTATATTCGACACCAATTTCAGGATGGACTTTCCCTTTAAAATACTCTCACATAATACATGTAGCCCATTCGTTCACAGTAGGCTAGTGATAAAGCGTACTGCATAGCCTGTACTGCATTAGGCCGATTTGTAACTTCAGGCCTATACATGCGTATAAAACGATGACTAATTAATTTCACTGTATGTAAATAAAAATGATTATGAAATTTGGATACAAAACGAAAATTGTCATTTTAATAGACAAAGTAACTCGTTAATAGTCATTTTCGTTTCATGCAAATATCATTCACGTTGTCAGTCAATCAATACGTTAACCCCAAAACTGATTGTCCGAGTTGTAATTGTCAGAGTATAGTAATTACAACTAATAGATTCAGAGTGCTCGACCATCGAAACTGACTAACGAAGTTTATATTGATAGCGTGTTACTACACAGTTTATATCATATATTCCATTTATTGCAACCACTTTACATCTATTGGTACAAATGACAGTGGATCAAAAATACAATAATAATCATATGATAATGTCACAATGATTAACCCATATTCAAAGAACACAACAGTGGAAATGCAAACTTATTTATGCTAAATTACATCATATTGCACTGAAATATTGCAACCAAAATACTAATTTTGAGTGTGTTTATAGATTTCTAACAAGGTACTGAGAATAAAATGGCATATTTTAAAAGCCGAAATAAGGAACTAAATTGAATCCGCAATATAACATTATTAAACTATATATCGCAATAATGAATGCATATAAAAGGAGCTATTCAACATAATGAAAGATAAGAGTACTTATCATTTACCGGTATACAAGGATGCGTTCGTGACACATAAGTACTAAACAGGGTTTTAACTGAGTCTTAAGCGTTATAGGAATCACAAGGTAGATACAACTAAGTGTCATGTATATACATTTTGAAAATACGAATAAAAGTTGGGGATTGAATTATATGATACAAGCTATTTTACAATAAGAATTTGAGAAGAGCTTAAAAATGGGCCATTTAAGGATCATACATCTAAAAATGTCATAGGCAAAATACAGTAAATGTTATAACGCATTATTGAAGGTATATATTTCAAAATATCAATACATCAACATTTTGGTAATGAATGGACGGAAATTTACAGTTTCTGAGCAATGACAAGATATGAGCATGATTGAGAACTGAATAAAAATCTATTTTTCTGAAAGTGGTAAAGACCCTATGGCACAAAACTGTTCTTGTATCTGTTAGTTTTACATCGAGATGGGTTCATTGGTTTACTGTTTCTGAGATTATATGACCTTGTGACTTGGTGTTCAGGTAAGAGATTGTGTAATTTATGAAGTAGGTTTTGCATTTGAGTGAACAATTTAGCACACAACATTTCCCTTCGACCTGACAATGTTTCTAATTTCAGATGAAAGAGAGCATTGCTCTATGATAGGCCTGGTGCTATCATTCGCAAGGCCCGCTTTTGTGCAGATTCTTGACTGTTCTTGTGTCAATCCACTGTGAAACACCTGGCAGGCATACAGAACAGATCTGATACAAGCAGTATAGTATTTGCACAGATCAACTTCTGACACCGGCACGTCGTAGCTGTACCAAAAGGTATAAACGTTGGGCAATTTTGGAGTAAATATGTTGCACATGACTTCCCCAAATAAGGGTACTACTGAGCGATACATAAAGTAGTTTTATATTGTCGACTCTTTCTATACCATTTCCAGACATTGTCAGATTTGGAAGAAGCTGCTCATGGAGTGAAAAACTTAAAAGCATTTCCTTTGTTTTCTTTGGGTTAATCTGCATATCATTCAATTCTGACCATAGTACCAATTCATCTAAGGCATTTTGCATCAAACCAGAGTCACCATATTTATATACATACATCATAGACAGTGGTATCATCGACATATTTAACCACATGCAATGCAGAGTTCAAATCTGTCGCCATCACAATAAAAAGGAGGGGTCCAAGTTTGGTTCCTTGAGGAACACCACCATTGAGACTCACCCATTGGGAAACAGTCTGTCCTAACTTCACTCTCTGTCGTCTTTGACACAAAAAGGACCTGATCCACCCAATTATCTTTGGGTGTATACCTAAATCAGTCAGCTTTCTAATCAGCAAGGTGTGATCAATTCTATCAAAGGCTTTCTTATAATCTACTCTCAATACTCTTTCAAGTTGTTTCTTCCCATCAGTCTCACAATACCATCAGTTCAATAGTTCAATCAATGCAAAAGAGGTGGAGGAACCCGGAATCGCTCCAAACAGTAAGGGGGAAGTTGTGAATACATTATTTTGCGAAAACGGTTTATATCGGATGTCTCATCATAAAGATATCATAGGCACGGACGACACCACCCCACCATTACCTGGCACCCTACTCCTTTACGCATAGTAAGCCTAATTCGGCTTCGATCCCCAACGGTGGGGACTTCACTGATGGGGTAATAAATCTACATTTCAAAAATGCAAATTTCATATAAAATTATAATAAGCCTATATCACGTTCCATTTAAAATGGTGAGGATTTTGAGAGGACCGAAAAATGTATCGTGCGTATACATGCATGTGTGTGTGTGTGTGTGTGTGTGTGTGTGTGTGTGTGTTTCAATTTAACTTAAGTTTTTGTTTCAATTTAACTTAAGCAATGATATAATTTCCAGCTGTTGTAACCTGCATAACAATAGTGGTTACTGATGTTTTGTGTCTTAGGAATTGTAATATACACATGCATTTGTTTAAAGCTTATCCTTCATACAGTAACACTCATGCATGCATAAGCTTTTTTTTTTTATGTTGGGTTAATAGGGTTGATTTCCAACCCAAACAACCCAACCAGTACATATTTTAGATTAAGGATTTTGGAATTACACGTGGAATGCAGTTTTAGTTCAAAGGAGGAAGGGGAGGGGCTCAAGCTCTCGCACTTAAAGTTATGTGCGGTAGAGCATGTTAAACACGGTACGTACATCGTTTTTCTGTGGAACTAAGTGGATGGGATTAATGTGTGTATGCGGGAGGGGAAGGTATGGGGTGGGTAGTCCGGTTCTGCTTGTAGTCTTATTTCCTGTTGTGAGTTATGCAGAGGTAGGGCTTGTGCTGCCAGCGATGATGCATGTACTTTTAGTCTCCTTAAAATGTATTCATAATGGCTGTTAACTTTATTTTAACTTCAGTTAATGTAAGGGGAATAAGAGATGCAACAAAAAGGGGAAGGGTTTTTGAATGGTGCAAAACAAAAAAGAGTAGTGTCGTATTCCTTCAGGAAACATTCAGTACTGCAGACATAGAGGACAGATGGAAGTTAGACTGGGGTGGCCATGGGGTATTTAGTCATGGCACTAACCATAGCAAAGGAGTAGCAGTTATGTTTGGGGCTGATTTAGATCTTAAAGTAGAACAGCTTTTAGCGGACAAAGAAGGAAGATATATTTTTATTAAAGGGCTAGTTCAAGGTGAAAAAATGATTTTAGGAAATGTTTATTCTCCAACAAGGGACAAAGAACAGGTACAATGTGAATTCTTTTTAGATCTGGACAGGGCCTTATCTACCTTAGCAGAAGATAGATACAAAATTTTAATAGGAGGGGATTTTAATATCCTTATGAATATGACTTTAGATTATTTTGGCTCTAGAACAGTGTCAAAAACTAAAAGTAGGGATGTGTTGAAAGGTATCTTGGATAAATTTGATTTGATAGACATATGGAGGAAAAGAAACCCAAATAGGAAACAATTTACATTCAGGCAGAAAAACCCAGTGGTCCAGACTAGATTAGATTATATTTTTGTCTCTACTACACTAGAAAGCATTGTAAACAAGTGTGATATTTTGGTCTCCGTTACACCAGATCACTCTGGCATTAGTCTATCACTTGGAGATTCTAAACTTAATCATGCTTTTGGAAAGTCCTATTGGAAATTTAATAATAGTTTATGTTTAGATAAGGAATTTGTGGATAAAGTGAACTGTGAAATTAAAGAATTAGAGGCAACCTGGGGAAGTCAAATTTCTAATAAAATCATATTATGGGATTTTATTAAAATGAAGTTAAGACAATTTATTATGAAATATTCTAGGGAGAAGGCTAAAAAGAGAAAGAATACTATTGAGAAATTAGAAGAGGAAATTAGGGACTTAGAAAATCAAATATTAGACACGCCTACAAAAGCAATAGGTGATAAAATAGATGAGAAAAAGAAGGATTTGGAAAAACTATACGACGTTGTGCGACAAGGGGTTAAAGTGCGATCTCGGGCACCATGGTCTGAAGAAGGGGAAAAGAATATAGAGTATTTTGATCAGCTTTTAAAAACTAATAAAAAGAGAAGTTTCATTAGTGAAATTCATGATGATGATATGAATATTATAAAAGATAAAAATAAGATATCAAACATAATAAGGAATTTTTATGAAAAATTATATGCCTCAAAAGAAAATGATGTGGATTTTAGCGAAATAGGATTTTTCAGAGATATACACAAATTAAGCGAAGACAATAGAAAATTTTGTGAAGGTAATATGACAAATGCAGAATGCTATAATGCCTTGAAAGAATTAAAATGGAATAAATCGCCTGGAAATGACGGTTTTACAGCAAAATTTTATTGTACTTTTTGGCCGGCTTTGGGCGGAGTATTGGTGGGTGCTTTGAACGAAGCCTTTGACAGGGGGGAATTATCTAGTTCACAGAAGCAAGGGGTCATAACACTTATTGAAAAGGAAGGTAAAGACAATCTCCACATAAAGAATTATAGACCAATAACACTTTTGAATGTTGATTATAAGATTTTGTCTAAAGTGTTAGCTAAAAGAATAAAAGAAGTGCTTGGAGAAATAATACACTTTGATCAAGTTGGATATATTCAAACTAGAAATATTGGGGAGGCAGTACGCCTGATAGATGACATGTTTTTTCATTCTTTAAACCGTACCATAGGGTTCTTAGCTGCAATTGACTTTGAGAAAGCTTTTGATTCAATTTCTCATCAATTTTTATTGCATGTCCTGAAAGTCTTTGGTTTTGGTGATACTTTTTGTTTATGGATTAAGATTTTGTATAATGATATAAGCAGTTGTGTGATGAATGGTGGACATTCAACTGGCTATTTTGATATAAAAAGGGGTGTAAGGCAAGGGGATCCACTTTCACCATATTTATTTGTACTGGCCATAGAAATATTGACATTGCAAATTCGAAATGATGATAAAATCAAAGGGATTAAATTGGGACAAAGTGAAATCAAACAGGTATTATATGCAGATGATATAACACTATTCTTACAAGACAAAGAATCCATTGAAAGGGTACAGCAAGTGTTTGAAGCCTTTGAAAAAATCAGTGGTTTAAAAGTCAATAAGGACAAAACAAATTTTGTGTGGTTGGGGAAAGAAACTGAAATATCAGGAGTTCAGCTTTTTGGGAATTTAGTGGAAGAAGTGAAAATATTAGGGATATACTTTACACGAAATGTGAAACGGAAAGAGGATTTAAATTATAAAGAGATATTGAGCAAAATAAAAAGACTTGTGGGATGGTGGAAACAAAGGGATCTTACCATAATGGGTAAAGTGCAACTGTTAAAGACATATGTTCTATCTAAATTTAATTATGTTTCTTCTCTCATTACTGTACCAAAACCCATTCTAGAGGAGGTGGAACGCATATCATTTGATTTCATATGGGGTGGAAAGGACAGAATAAAACGGAAGATTTTGTATCAGGATTATGAGTTCGGAGGGATAAGAATGACAAACTATGAAACATTTATTAAATCTCAAAGGGTTATGTGGCTTAAGCGTTTACTGTATGGAGAAAATTGTTCAGGATGGAAAATTTCATTTGACTATTTTGGTAG
This sequence comes from Arbacia lixula, assembly GCA_963669155.1. Lineage (NCBI taxonomy): Eukaryota > Metazoa > Echinodermata > Echinoidea > Arbacioida > Arbaciidae > Arbacia > Arbacia lixula. Next base: position 3,830,920 of record OZ022582.1, on the reverse strand, counting down.
GGCATTTTGGGGAAGATTCATATTTCTATGCGATTATGATTTGGATAAAATAGATTTAGACAATTTTGCACCTTTCTATAAAGAAATGTTAAAAGTGTGGCAAGAAATGGATAAATGTAGACATTTTGAAGAGAACAAAAATAACCCCATTCTTTTAAATAACAAACATATTTGTATCAGAAATAGAATGATATTTGATGAGGATCTATTAAAGAAGAGAATTGTTCAAATAGATGACATAGTTGATGGTATAAACATGAAACCATACACTTATTTTTGGAGTTTAGGTATTGATAGCAAAGGATTATTGAAAATCCATGATATTTTTAAAGCTATTTCAAACGATTGGAAAATGAGAGACCATATGCAGGTGGATGTTCAGAACTATGATATTAGATTAAACATTGGGGGGCAAATGGGCACACTGCTTAGATTAAAATCTAAGTATATATACAATTATTTCATTAGACAATATCAGGAAGATTATAACTTACAAATACGAGATGGATGTCATCAATATAACCATGATAAGGAAGAAATCAAGGAAATATTTTTGAGAATAAGACGTACAGTAACTTGTCGTAAGCACAGGGAATTTCAATACAAATTACTACATGGTGCCTTATATACGAAAGAACACCTCTACAGATTTGGATTTGTATGTGATAAATTATGCTCTATATGTAAAAAGGAGGAGGAGACGTATCCACACCTATTTCTTTTTTGTGAACAGGTTCAAAGAACTTGGCAAGAAATAATAGATAGATTAGAGTTAAGGGAAATAAACATAAGTGACTGGAAGTTAATTTTCATGGGGATCAAAGGAGATTCTCATAGAATTCAATTATGCAATTCCATTATTTTCATTATGAAATATATTATATATTTTTCTAGATCAAAAGGAGTTCTTCCTTCAATAAACACAATTCTAATGAGGATCACAGATTATAGAGAGAGGGAAAAGGAATTAGCGATTAAAACTGGTAAAATAGGGCTACATATGATAAAATGGCAAGAGCTAAGTATTTAGGATATCCTAGGATGGTATATTTGTCTTTTCGTTTTTTTTTGTTTTTTTTTTCCCAATCTTATTGAAATATAAAAAAAAACCTTCCAGTACACCCACAATTACGATTCCCTGGCAGCATAAGCTCTGTAACTTTCTTATTTAAACATTGCGGAGGTGAGAGTGTGAGCGGATATACCGGACATGAGGGTGTCGGGAGGGGGAGGGGAAGGGGAGGGGGAGGGGGTCGACTTTTATATATGGTGGGGTTGGTGTTAGGGGGGGGGGGGGGGGGGGGCTGTCCAGATGGGGGTTAGGAATGGTTAGGACTAATTTTAGGGGTGTATTATAGGTTGGGGGATTAGTGGACTTGTTTATTTAAAACTTGATTCCGGAAGCTATTCGTTCAGTTTATTTGATTAAACATCGTTACATGATTATAACAATAGAGTAATTATATTTAATATTTTCAGCTATTTTATTGTAATTAATTTGTACTTACAAATGCATATATATATATATAAGTTGCATGATGGTTTTGTTTAATTTGTGTTAATATATTAGAACTGATTATATGAATTTAATTTGTATTATTATGGAATCAGAATAAAGATCATTAAAAAAAAAAAAAAAAAAAAAAAAAAAAGTGTGTGAGAGGGTGGGGTGTGTTGAGAACGTACTACAGACCTATCCACTGCGCGTTAGTTGAGGCTACATGGATTTTTAGATACTGAGAAAGCCTATCCTGAAGTAAAATCAGTTTCATTTACAGCAAAAACATGAAAGCAGTCAGTGAAGGTTGGACGAAAATCTGTCAAAGAATACAAAAAGTTGTGACTTTTTTTAAGTGTTATTAAGTTTGTGACGTCACTAATTGCGTGACTGATTGCGACGCTAATTGCTCTCCCATTAATGCTGTATGATTCCTTTACCCCTTTTCTGGTCTGATTTCACTCGCGTTCAAGCCGATCATAAAATCCGCAGTAACCAGCTAAATAACAAGTGACTTGACGTGAAAGAATGTGGTGTCCGCCTAAGATTGAACCATGAAATATAAAAAGCGCAAAAACTATAAGCCGAAGGTCGCCTAGAATACAGCTTGCTGAGTATATCTCTGGGATATTGGTGATGGATTTGGAGAAGGGAGGCAAAGAATCGAGGCGAACGCTGCATGTATATAGGCAACGTGACAGTTTTGTTTTGTAAGTTGTTATTGAGAGCGACCCACTGGGATAAGAGAGGATGGGCGGGAGGGAGGTGTATTATGTAGTTATGTAATTATCACCCTAATAGGACTACCGCATCTATGAATCCGCCAATAGGACGTCAATCATAAGTTCTATCTATCTAAAGGCCGCAGCCAAGATGCTGTTCACCATGTAGCGCCAAGTGTCCCTGTTTGTCATTAAGTTGGGGATGTCAGATGGATCCTGCTGGATGTCTCGAGCAATCACATCAATGTAGTTAAAGGGACGACGACCCCTTTTTGTCACGGTATGATTCTTCGCGCCCCAAATACGCTGTCACAAACACGCAGTCATTTCAAAAATCCACCCTGAAGTTAAGTTGGGTTTTATTGACAACAGAAACATGAAAGAAACATGTTGATGAAGGTTTGACGAAAATCTGTTAAAGGCTAAAAGAGATATGATTTTGTTTAAGTTTTAATTTATGACGTCACGAGCGAGTTGCTCTCCTATATATTGTGTATAATTTCTTTGAATGACAATTTCCATTTTCTCAAAAGGATACAAAATACTATTAACTTGTTACCTCTGCATGGAAGTAATATATAAGACACAATGAAATTACGCACATACCTCTATGAAAAAAAAATCCTTCATCAAAAACAGAAGAAGTTCAATTCATGGAATCATTCACATTAATGGAAGAGTATCCTCGCAAGAAATTAAGACTTTAAAAAGTCAACTTTTTTATCCTTTAAAGGATTATAATCCAAACCAATTTAACTTCAGGGTTGACTTTCCCTTTAATACTCTCCCCAAAATGCAGCCCTGCTGAAAGTTGAATACAGGATCTTTAATGAGGTTGACCTTACCTATCTTGAAAATTGCAGCATAATGTGATAGAAACATAGCTTCGAGAGACAAAATGGGCAATTAAAGATTTTTCTTTCCCAGTTGACATCCGCTGAATGTCGCAGTGCTGATCGCACGGGACATAAGAGCATTGTCATGATTGTGGAATGCTTTTGATTTATCTATCAAAATGTTTGAATACACCATGCTCGAGTTTTTTCTCCTTCCTATAACACCTCCCTCGTGATAATCATCAAACGTTAAAATTAGCTGAACAATAGGCCTATTTTGTCAAATATGCCATTTTCGTTGTATGTGCAAATTTAATTCATGTCGTTCAAACAATACATTACTAATAGTAACCTCAAAGCTTGTCCGAGGTTTATCTGAGCAGGAAGGTGTTAGAACTGGAGTCAGCACGAAGAATACTTTATTCCTACAGCAGTCGCGTTCATTGATAGCACTATAGACGCATTTGGTTCTTTGATCCAGTGACGACCGCCGCCAAATATGCAACACGAATTTTGGATGCATTGAGAGGAATATATATTCTGTCACGGCGCGCAGAAGATTTCAGAACCACTTCATGAACTGAAGTGCATGTGCAGTAGTAGTACATCTTATAAAGATATGGTTCTGTGAATTTCAGACTATATTGTTGCTTCATTTTTGTGATAAAAGGAAAATACTGTAGAAAACTTGCCAGAGAAATGCCTCCAAATTGCACATTAAGCAATCATATTTCCTTAAAAATATCTTGTAAATCGTTTATTGAGTGTTTCATCTTCCATGGAAACAACCTCAATTCCGTGTCCGGAGGTGTCCGAAAAAGTTACGGAACAAATTCTTTCTATATTTTTTTTCTTCAAAATTTCCCTTCGCTCACCCCAAAACTAATTCACAGTGTGTGTAACAAGATCACTACGAGCTCCTAGCGAAGGCTGAACGGTTGACACATTTCTCAAAACAGATTTTCTTTTGTTATTGGGAGGAATGCAATACCTAATTAAAAAAACAGCTAATTGTTTAAAACAGCTAATTGTTTAAAACACCTGAATGTCTTGAATTTTTTATGAGGCGGCGGTGATCGTAGATCAAAGGAAACTCTCCGAGTGCAGTCCATCCATGATAGGTTCATGGTCTGAGTAGCAACAATTTTGTTAATAGATTCAGTAGAGTGCGCTCCATCCATTGAAACTGAATTACGAAATACACGTGAATGTAATAACGCGTCACCAGGCAGTCAGGGGTAAAGTTATGAATACATTACGAAAATTATTATATGCACATATATTTGTATGCAGTTATTACAATGATTAGGCCTATACACCCGCTTGTTCACAATATCAGCACACGCCTTGTCTGCACGCACACAATACGGCCTAACAACCTTTCAAATGGGAATAATGGTTGCCATGTCAGAAATATCCCTGCTGTGCCAAGGAATTCTTATAAGAAAGAATAAGTTTGCATTGTCTACTGAACGTGTGATTCTATCGTTAGCAATCACAGATATAGCGATTTTAATTAAATAGGTTACGTGCGTAAAGTGTGTCTACTGTTCAACTTAATCCTGCTTTTGATGATGTCAAGGAAGTAATCTTGATCTTTAGGCGCTCAGAAAAAAAAAGAGACATATCATTTCGAAATACATCATAGAAATTTGCATTGGATAATTAATTATCTTGTCATTTTCTTTCTGGGTCAATATAAAGTCAATGTGACGGTACCTTTACATGATACGCAGAGACATAAAAATGAAAATAGGCCAGAAGATGGACACCCCTACAAAAAACTGAGGGAGTTGGTGATGTATGCGTGACGTGTGTATATTATGTGCTTGCTTCTATTTGTGTGCGTTAATCATGGTTCATAGCTCCATGTTTTATGTGTGTGAAAATGTGCGTGCGTGTCTCTCAAGTCATTCTAGGATCTAGGATCTAAACTAAAATAACTAAAATGAATACGATAGTGTACGGGAATAAAGGTATGACATAATAGTCATAAAAGCTAATATTGGCTTATCATTTTATTCCGACATGGCATCGTGCACAAACCTGGTAAAAAGGAGTCATAGATAGAATATGGCAGTAGCACATAAAATGAGATTCAGAGGGGGTGAATATCCAAGGATGTGGGAGCTTAATACATCGATCCTTACTATATAAGGAAGGAGTGGAAGAGTAGGTTGAAGAAACAAATAAAACAAAAGAGAAGAAGAAAATACGGGAGGTGATATAACAACATCAAGAGAGGGTAAAGGCAGAAATAGAAGATGAGGCGAATATGTAGCTATTAGAATAATAGGAAGAAAAAAAAACACACGAAGAAAATATGTAAAATATGAAAGGAACAAGAAAGAAAGGTCAAGTTAGAGAAAATATATGAACACTTTATTATCCCGACTGCTCGTGAGCATGTTTCACCCTATATTGACTCTGACCTTTAGAGGGCGTAAGACTAAAACGAAGAGACGACGGCGACGTGCTTCGCATTCGGTGCTTTTCCTTCACACCATTGTTGACAGATTTTTGGGTGTCAGCAAGAATCAGGTAAATACATAGATCGAAAACTCAAAAGGTTCTAGTGCATTGGTGATAAGCATATGTGTGATATTATATTAACATGAAGTCAGTGTTCACCTACAATACCGAAATATCAGTCTTGTTTGTAGCCGTTACTTCCAGCCGTGTTTAGCCCCACACGTTCAAACTCGTGTAACTAGTCTTGTTAGAATCTGCTTGGTCGTGCCTCTGCCATGCCATGCCCATGGGCCTGGCTTAGTCTTTAGACCGAAAAATCAGTCTCTGTAGGAGGTTGGATCCGCTGAGATTGCGTGTCCAAAAATGTAATTTCGATTAAAGAATGCCCTGAATGAGACCATTATTCCTGTCTAGGTCTGGCTTAGACCGAAAAATCAGTCTGTAGAACGTTGGTTTGGATCCGCTGAGATTCTGGCTCCTCTAACCCTGAGCGCCCTATCGCCTATCGGGGGTATGTCCAAAAATGTAATTTCCATTTTGTCCAATTCAACATGAAACATGATGCTTTTTAGGCTAAAGCATCGTGTTTCATGCTGAACTGGACAAAATATATTGCGGTTTAAAACTGCGGCTCCTTCCTTTTTTTCCCTTTCCCTTTCCCTATGCCAATTCCTTTGAGTTGGAGTGTATCTGAGGCTAAGTATAAAAATTTCAATCCCGCAATTTTATCCCCATCAGTTTTAACAAACTTCTAACTCTGTCTTGAGTGATTCCTGTGTCTTGCCATGAGATAATTTCCTACATATCCAACTTATATGTACTACCATAGCCCCTGGACTGCTCATGCGAAGTGGGACCATCCTGAGCTGAGGGTTCGCATTCATTTTCCCTGCGTGTCGGGTCCGACTACTGTGTAATCTTCCCGTGCATGTGAATGAATTACTTATTTGAAAAACATTTACATATGAATGACTCACTATATTGAATTTACCTGCGCTACAAGAATTTTCAAAAATTTTGAGCAATGTTACATATTTTCTCTTCACATCTTTCTAACAACTATGTTCTGTCAAGGCTGCCATCTTGGCTGTTCGAAAATGTACACGAATATATGGGAACTGGCGCATGCGCATAAACTTTAATCTTCACCATCGCAGCTGCCGTTGTGCAATTCTGAACCACTCTAATTTGTAAAAAATGAAAAAAAGATACAACATGGATTAAAATCATCTTTTAACCAGCCACGAGAATATTCAGATATGTATTCTCCGTAAATATGTGCAATACATGTGAGTTTTGAGCAAAAAGAAATGCTCAAATTTAGTAATCCAATCACGACTCTTGCTCCAAAGCTCGGTGCTACGCAGCCCGCTCACTGCGTGAGAGGGCTGGTCGCAGTAAGTACTACTAGTACTACTACTACCGGTATCTAGTCAAGTTGAGAGATTAAGCCAAAACAGATAACACAGTCCATGACAGTCATAATAAATTGATGAATAAGTAAATAAATTGATATTTTCTGTTCCGAGCTCCATTCTTCAGGACTCGGTTCCAAATGCCATCTGACCTTTTTAAGCTGTTAGAAATATGTGTCTTGACTTTTGCCTAGTTTATTTTCCTTCACATTTTCCTCCAGAAAATGAAGACTAAGAAGCACAAGAAGGAGAAAAAACGGAAGAAGCAGAAAAAGGAAAAGCAGAGACAGAAAGATGAATACTCGTCAGAGGTAACATAGTCACAAGTTCAGGTCTAAGAGAGCATAGTGACACTTTCACAATGACTTCCTTCAAAAATGTTAAATGTAATGGAAGTGGAATTTCTGAATCTGTGATAGGCCTGGGTCCTAAGACTATTGTGTTCCATCACTCCTACAAGTCCTACCACCAGTAATTTTGTTCAGGCAATAGAGTGAGAAGGCACAGGAACATATGATATGGAAGAGTGCAATTCAAGCTTTGGTGCTGGTGTAAAGATGAACAAATGAAAATTGAATCAAAGGAAAATGACTATTTACCTTGGAGGTTGCAACTTTACTCTCTTTAATTTGTCTTCATGGTTCTAAGCAACAACCTTGATTGTTTCAAACTCAATAATGATATATTGGCTTTCAATATTGTTTTTTTTTTTTTTTATTTGAAGGCTTGGAACTTGAAAGAGTAAGGATCGGGATTGTAAAAATGTTTTGGGACCGCCAGAATGATGTTGCAGTGTGTGTAGAGTATACTGAGAAGTGAGATTTCACTGTATTTCGTGATCATTTGAATCACAGGAGAGTTCTGAAGCTGAGATGGAGTGGGTGGAGTCTTCGTCAGCTGCACAGACCAAGTCACGTGACCAGACTTCCCCTGATGTGACCCGCCTTCTGAATGCTGGCAAAGTGGATCAGCAAACTGAGGTAAGAACTTTCTTCATTACCAGGGAATAAACCCTCAAGATTTCTCACCCTGCGCCGCCCTCTTAGGTATTTTCTCACTATGATAGTTTACAAGGAAAGTCACAGAGTGTGGGGAGATACAGAAGGAGGAGAACAGCAACACCATTAAAGCTGAGAAGAAGATCAAGAATGAAAAAAGAAGGAGAGCTAGGGCAGAAGGAGGAGGAGGTTGAAGAAGGAGAAGTGGAAGAAAAAGAGAGAAACAGGAGATCATGACAAAGTTGAAAAACGAAAGATGAGTGTTGGGAAGAAGGTGATAGGATTGGGAGAAGAAGAGGGCAAGGATACCAAATGCTTAAATGTTTAAAAGTTGACAATCATCTTTGTTCATGTTTCAATAATGTTAACAGTGTACAATACTGACATGAATAGAGTAAAGTTGTAAGCTGATATACAAGTACGCTGCATATCGTGGAGATGTTTGCTTCTTTTGCAGTTCATTGGTGAATGTGGATTTTTAATTTGGGTTTGCATTATTGCGATGCTATATTCACAAGTATCAAAGGGAGTTAAGAAGTAATATTATTCTACATTTTATGGGTTTTGATATGTTTAGTCTACAAAAAAGGTATTTATAGCACCTCTGAACTCAGTGTTAGTATGTATACTCCAAAGGCCTCTCTTTCAGCTACTTCATGTGAATATTGTGACTTTTCAATTGAGTTTCTTTGCTTGTTCTCTGGTATATGAAACATAACAAAATAAAGTATGTGATTGAAAAGTGCAACACTGGCTCCCATCTTGTTTTTTGTCTCTATTGTGACAGATCATGCTCGCCTCTTTGTATTTCTGCTCATTACCAGAAAGTTTTCCACTGAACTTCTGGGAAGAGAGGCTAAACACATATTTAATTACTCTTAGAAAAAGAAACATAGGTTGAATCTTTAAAAATGTCATTAAAAGCCTCTTTTTATATCAAACAAACAAATTTGCAGAATTGTAGAAGTCATTACAAATTCTGATATGAGCTTTCATATTTGAATGGTAACCATAGAATACGTATGTGTACCTCTTTCTTCAAGTTATTTGCTACATAAGACACTAGCAAGAAGACAGGCAGACAGACAGACAGACAGGCAAATTTCACTGGGGCAGCACTTTGTGCAAATAGAAATGGATGCCGAACACACACACACACACACACACACACACGCCCACACACACACACACGCACACACAAACACACACTCACACACAATACACTATAAACAGGGTCTTCCACAGGCAAACATGCACATACATGTATATGTACACCCAAACACATCAGAAGACTCACACACACACATCCTGATAAAAATAGGCAGGTAACACAACAAGAAAATGGGCAGATAAACTTATTTTGAATGAGGTGGAAAGAAGGAAGATTGAAAAAAGACAGTATGAGAACAGACTGAGAAGTTTAGAGAAAAACAGTGGAATGGAGAGAGACAATATAATATAGAGAGGGTGAATTGATAAATGTACAGTCAAGAGATAGATCTATAGACATTATAGAGTCAGTGGAGTGATCGAAGAGAACAGAGAAAATGTTGAGCTGAATTAAGTGAAAGAGAGACACAAGATAGAGTGAAGAGAAAGACAAATAACAAGAGAGGGAGGAAATAACTGACATAGAAATACGCATTGCTTGTGAGAGTCAAAGAGCCCAATGGACACTGTTATTTATATATTAACAATCGGTTTTATTTGTGTGACCAATAGGCACTCGACCAACTTTCTTGAAGTAATTGTGTTTCGTGTTCAACAAGAAAACAAATAAATGATGAAATCAGCACACTTGGATTCAGTCTTCATGAAATCTTGATTACATGACTACAAGTACATGTATCGTCATATAGTCTTTTCATTTGTGATGCTACATGATGACTAAATTCAAGCATTATTAAAAGCTGTCAGTTTAAGTATACATGTATTTATACTGACAGCTTTTAATTACCAGAAGGCTTGAATTTAGTGATAAATTTATAACAAATGAAACAACTTTATATTGTACATCAGGAAAAAAACTAAGAAAGGGAAACTAGAGTGTATGAAGCCTTGTAAAAACAATGGGTTAATTTTAGTTGTACATGTATATGTAGCTGGTACTAAACATTTAAACAGTTGTTATTATATTAATACAAATATTATATAATATAAATACATCAAAGTCACTGTTGACTTTGTAAAATGATATTTTATCAAGCCTATTGGTGTAATTTTGTAATATAATTCTTAACAATGATTCAGTGCTTATATGATGAGATTTCAGATTTGTTATATAAAAAGAAATCAGCTCCGTGTATGAGAATCTGCTAATAATACGCAAGTTGTTAAGTGAGTAAGACAAAATGGATTTCAAGTCATCTGTTTTGTTCTTCTAAGTTTAAGGGAATTTCCATCCATTTCACTGGACATGGCAAATAAATTAAAAACAGACAAGCACTAAATTGTCAAGAAATTATATAACAAAATAACATTTATCGGCATTTTAAAATATAATTTGACAAAGTCAACAATGACTTTGATATATTTATGATAAAAACTGTTTACATGTTCAGAACCAGCACAACCATTCAATATCTGTATCACATTCCTTACTGTGCCTTTTATGTGATAAATTTAAAATTCCTTATAAATCACAATTAAGCAACACCCCATCTGGTTACTGCAGTTCCATGGCAAATTTGGACATCCTAACTGGACCAGAGTTCACAAAGCCAGAAAATCTAATCATGAGGAACAGGTTAATGCTGTGTTGTGTTTCAAGGTAATCAGTAGAGACCTGTTATACCTTACTAGACTAATTAACAAAGAAGCAAGCAGATGTATTCCTTTTGGTAACTAACTAGGCATAGTAAGGTTTCATGTATGTGGACGCCAACTTTTTTTTGCTTCAAACTGAAATTTGCAAATGTTGCAATGACACCCACAGCAATTAACCGGTTGTTCCATTAGTGTACATGTACATTTACATACTGGGGTACCCGTAAATCACAACATATAATGATAAAATTGTCAAAATATTTGCACCCCAATGATTTTGTTGAGGTATACTGTGGCACATTGATTGATGGTGCAATTCATATTTATGAGGGGATAGGTGGGTTGCGGGATGGAGGGAGGGGAAATAACTTCAGGGGAATTTGTGTTATATTTACCTCACTCACATCTTGAAACTAACACACCTTGAACGAAGTCATTTTGCCCAGTGGTAGATATGAAGATACAGGTGAAGGTACAATGTAATTTCACATTACTACGCAGTTAGGGGGATTTTTTTTTTTAACGAAAATGGCTCATTGAACAAGTATGACCAATATGTAAAGATTTACCTTACAAATTATTACAGATACCATGTTTGGGTAACTCTTAGGCTTGGGAGCCCAAGGCCATGGGTATACCTGGACCCTGAACTGTAATTACATTATAGCATCAAATGCAACCGATTTCATACTGTTAACAACCACAAAAAAACACTGAAAACACAGAAATACTGAAACCAGTAAAATATTGCAAACTAAGTCCAAACATTTTACATTTCAAACGCATACGTACAAGGTGTAGAAAGCGCTCAGGAAATGATTTGCACAAATTGGCAGTGATTTATCAGAACAGTAGTCATGATTTAGCAAAAGTTCCTTTACTTCATTTTAAATCAAGTCACTTTAAAGCTTGGAGCTAATATACATTTAATACAGTTCAAGGAAAAGGAAAGAAAACACGAGTATCAATTTTTTCAGAGTGGTACATTTATCAGATTTGTAAAGGTTAGAGAAAAAATAGCAAAATAATACACACAAAGAAGGAAAGCCATGACTATTTCAGGATCATATTAGCAAGCTCTGAAGACATCAATGGTCAATTTCAGGTGTCCCACTGAGCTACATGTTCAACATAGAAACTCTGCATTGCCAGCATACTGTGACATTATTTTGACACTTGTGATTTTATTTGTGCACAATATATAGGCAAGTCAGAGTAGCATTGTACATTTTGACAACATTGTGATTATCCGAAAACTTGTCTGTCTGATTTTCCTCACATATGTGACAATCAGATTCTATAATATATTTGGCTGTAATCAAATGAAATGACAAGTGGATTTTGTTCTCCTTGAAAGTTCAAATAATTTATAATGCATGTCCAACAATATCAAATTGCATATCATAACCCTAGCTTGCCCGACCAGGGCCATGTTGCATAAAACTTACCATTAATTGTAACTCTGCTCTCAATTGTAACTCTGCCATCAATGGTAACTACCATGTTGGTATCGCTGTACACTCAATTTAATTCAAGTTTTTCATAGAAATTGCCATTGAGAGCAAAGTTACCGTCAATTGTAAGTTTTATGCAACAGGGCCCAGAAATTTCTCTGCCACTACGTTTTACTCGATCTTGCTCGTTTACTTGTGCTCTGTTCAGGGTCTGCACTTTCCATCTGTTTTCTCTTTCTTTCTTCTTCACTCTCTCCCATACCTGTCATTGGCCATCTACTCATTGGAATACCCATTCTCTCTCCCACTAGCCGCTTAAAGTTCTCCATTCCCTCCCTCATGTCCTTTAACTCCAGGGCTATATTTGTCTTCACATACTGCATTTCATTTCTCAGGATGCTGATCTCGTTCCAAACCAAGCCTAAGTCCATCTTTGTTGCAGGTTTCTGGATTTCCTGGAGATCATTGGCAAGAGGACCTCCGGTGTCTGAGCCTTGATTCAGCAAGTGCTGGTAGTGTTCTTTGACATTGCTTGGCAGGATTACAGTAAGAAGTGCTCCAGGATGGGTACTGGTCTTTGGTGGAGTTCCCTGCTGGGTGTCGAGTTTAGGTTTACCCTGTGAGGCTGGCTGCCCACGAGGACCTACCGCTGCTCCACACGAATACACATTCTTTATTGTAATACCATCTGATTGATTATGATTGTCCGATTTGTCTGTGTTAGATGATGATAATGGTCGTCCCATGGATGATTGATTATCCACTGAGGGGCCATTGGGTGTAGCATTGGATTCTCGTGATGTTAGGCCTTGTGTTTCAGCTCTTGAACCCTGATCTTCTGAGAGGGGTAATGTAGCAGTGTGAGGTGGAGGAGCAGGGGGCCTGGTCCCTGGAGGGCATGTACATCTCAGCGGAACACCATTCGCATGCATCACGCCGTGTGGCACATATCCAGGAGGGATCTGGAATCCTGGTCTATATGGAACTGCAAGCATACCAGGAGGCAAGGCACCTGGATGCATCGGCCCCATTGAAGACACTCCTGAAGGCATGTACTGTGGGGGCAGCGTACCTGATGGCATTAATCTAGGGGGCAGTCTTGGGGGAAGAAACGGTCCTGGTGGCTTCGGACCTCCAGGGGCAACTGCTGCAAACGGGGGCTGGGGGTGAAGGAACACCCCTACACCGGGCTGAGGTCCCTGTCCTTGATGCAAGCTTTGTTGTTGAGCTGCATTTGCTTGAGAAAATGCAGGAGACTGAGCATCACTTTTATGATCTTTGTATCTATCAGGGGTACTTGTGCTTAATGGAGTTGTGCTGACAGGGTGCGGGGGGTGATCTCCCTGCGACTGACTACTGGACCGTCCTGTCTGTTCTGGCTCCTTATTTGTAGGATCTTCATTAGATGGAGCAAATTGGATGTTGCAGGTGTTGAGAGGAATTCCCATGAAAGGCTCCTTCATGTGTCCACTAGCGTCTACAGGGACCAGCACATCTTGGCAGCCAGATGGACCGGGTTTCATTTCCTGAATACTGACAGTGCGGCTCTTAGGCAAGAATACAGCCCGCATGGGCAGACTAGAGGTGTCTAAAAACTTAATGTCTCCAGACTTGGGTGATAGAGGAGGAGGAGGAGGAGCTGGAATGCTTGAGGAACTTTCTATGAAAGGTTCTGCAGCAGGTGGATTTGGAACAGTGGGTTTCATAGGGTGGTGATGCAGAGGGGAATCTCTGGTTTGCACTGTTGGGCCTTCACCGGATGTTGAGGCTCTAGTTTGACTTTGATGTGCTGTCACTCTAGTTTGACACTGATGTTGAGCAGCAATATGTGCCGTTGCTCTAGCAAGGGTCAAGGGCTGATGAGGCGTCCATGTCACATGAGACAGATTTACCTCACCATGCTCCTTCTCAACAATCCTCGCATGAGACGTTTTCCTTCTGTGCCTCTTTTCAAACATGGATTTTCCTAATTGCAGGTCTCTCAATAGCTTATATTTCAGGTTCCGGCGTTCTTCCATCTGTTCATTCAACATGATCAGTGTGTCGTAGGTTGGATCTGTGACCTTGTACACAACCTTCATGATCTCCCGTAGTGTCTCAGTTGGTACTGGACCATCAAGATCAATAACCATATCTTTGTAATCTTTAGAAGTGGCACCTTCCGCACAGTTTTCAGAATGGGAATCGCTGTCGCCATCATCAGGATTAATTTCATCATCATCGCTGTTGTCGTCAAGAGTCTCCTGAAGTTCTAGATCAGAGCCGTACTCCGTATCGTCTGACATATCTGCTTGCATCTTGCTTGTCTCTTGTCCTGATTGTGCTTGAGGGTTTTGGGGAGATGGTGGCTCTACCTTGATCCAGCCATCCTCTGAGACAACTAACCCATATGCACCCAACTCGCTGCTTCCGCCCTGTCCATCTCCTGGTCTCTGGTTTTCCCACTGTACACCAGAAGAGGTCGATGGTCTGTCATGATCTGTAAGCTCCAGACTGTCAAGAAGTTGAGCTTCCATAGAAAATAGAAAATAAAAAATGGTCTAATTAGATAATGCATGGTCAATGCCTTCAAGATTAATTAGAGCTAAACATTTATAAAATAAATATTATATAAATAAACATTAGCAACAAAATACAAGCAGAGGACCAACAAATATGATAAGTTATAATGAGACTTTGGTAATGTAACATTTTAGAATTTTTATAAATTTCATCATGATTTTGTGACCTGATTGTTGCTCTAAGCAAATTCTTTCACTAATTGCAAAAATGTTTCTATTTGCACAACTTAGGGATTAAACAATCCCAGAAATGATATTTTCTGAAGTTATGTAATCAAATTATACTGAATGTACCAAAAATCATGCCAATGTCCAATAATAATTCATAAATGAGAAGTATTTTAATCAGAAGCAATGCTCACACCAATGTACACCAGCTAGGAATTCAATTATTTTGAATTACAGTATGAATGTTTGATTTAAACAATTTATATAATGTGAATTTGATATTTAAATATGTATGGATAGATTGGTAACCCTGTGTCATTGTGATTGAGTGACCTGCACTGCTGATCAGTATACTGCCCTACTCTGACAAAAGGAAGTAACTAACAAAAGAGACTTTTCTTGTAAATGAGCAAAATATGTTCTATCTCTTGCATTGGCAGCAGTGCAACATCACATCATGCCAGATTGAATATCTCGCAGCAAGATGAACATTTCTTGTCCAGACTTTGCCTGTATGTCAGGAATGCTGGGTACAATCCAAGAATACTGATAACCCAGATTTGAGAAATTTGTAACTTGCTTCCTTTTGTCAGAGTAGGGCGGTACATTTTGATAAACCTAAATGAATTCATTGATAAATGTATATTTTTTGAGCTATACAGTCCTTTTAACAACAGCAAAAGGGATTGGATAGAATACCAAGGAGTATTGGAAATAGTTCCTTGTGGGAGAGAGATGGTTTGAGGTTTATATAGTTGATGTACAGCCCAACAATCTTGTGAGAATTTACAACGTACACGCCTTCACTCTGACCCTAGGACACTGAGGTCACGCGTACCCTAGGACACCGAGGTCATGCTTACCATAATCACAGGGGTCCCATTTATTTTAATTTTCTTTAAAAACAAACTATATATAACCCTCAAACTATCTCTACATTTTGTCCTTAATGGAGGTTAGAACTCTTCCTGAAGTTTTCAGTTACATCAATACCAAGAATGGGTGTTAAAATATTATTTATTTTGCATGTAATTTTTCAATACAATGCTTTTATAATAAATGTTACGCATATATTTCTTGTGCTCACTTTTGCAATCTACTGTATAAGCTCATTTTTGTCTCGCCCACCGGAGGTGAAGGCGAGACTAAGGGATCCAAATGGCGTCCGTCCGTCGTCCGTCCGTCGTCCGTCCGTCGTCCGTCCGTCGTCCGTCGTCCGTCCGTCGTCCGTCGTCCGTCGTCCGTCGTCCGTCGTCCGTCACAAATGTTAAAGTTTACCCGCAAGACTCTCTTTTGACAAATAACTTCACATAGGTTGCTTGGATTACAACCTAACTTGGGTCATAGATGCACTAGGGGTACCTTCATGTTGTGGTACAGTTGGAGGTCACAGGATAAGGTCAAAGGTCATTTGAGGTCATACGTTAAAGTTTACCTGCAAGACTCTCTTTTGACAAATAACTTCACATGGATTGCTTGGATTACAACCTAACTTGGGTCATAGATGCACTGGGGGTACCTTCATGTTATGGTGCCGTTGGAGGTCACAGGATAAGGTCAAAGGTCATTTGAGGTCATACGTTAAAGTTTACCTGCAAGACTCTCTTTTGACAAATAACTTCACATGGGTTGCTTGGATTACAACCTAACTTGGGTCATAGATGCACTGGGGGTACCTTCATGTTATGGTGTCGTTGGAGGTCACAGGATAAGGTCAAAGGTCATTTGAGGTCATACGTTAAAGTTTACCTGCAAGACTCTCTTTTGACAAATAACTTCACATAGGTTGCTTGGATTACAACCTAACTTGGGTCATAGATGCACTGGGGGTACCTTCATGTTATGGTGCCGTTGGAGGTCACAGGATAAGGTCAAAGGTCATTTGAGGTCATACGTTAAAGTTTACCTGCAAGACTCTCTTTTGACAAATAACTTCACATGGGTTGCTTGGATTACAACCTAACTTGGGTCATAGATGCACTGGGGGTACCTTCATGTTATGGTGTCGTTGGAGGTCACAGGATAAGGTCAAAGGTCATTTGAGGTCATACGTTAAAGTTTACCTGCAAGACTCTCTTTTGACAAATAACTTCACATAGGTTGCTTGGATTACAACCTAACTTGGGTCATAGATGCACTGGGGGTACCTACATGTTATGGTGCCGTTGGAGGTCACAGGATAAGGTCAAAGGTCATTTGAGGTCATACGTTTAAGTTTACCTGCAAGACTCCTTTTTGACAAATAACTTCACATAGGTTGCTTGGATTACAACCTAAATTGGGTCATAGATGCACTGGGGGTACCTTCATGTTATGGTGCTGTTGGAGGTCACAGGATAAGGTCAAAGGTCATTTGAGGTCATACGTTAAAGTTTACCTGCAAGACTCTCTTTTGACAAATAACTTCACATAGGTTGCTTGGATTACAACCTAACTTGGGTCATAGATGTACTGGGGGTACCTCCTCTATTGTGCAACTGATTATCATCCTGTTTTGTCTTTGTCTAATCTAATAGAACTTGGTGGAGGCTTTTTATTCCATCTCAAAGAAGGGGGAAGGTGGGGGAGGGGGAGTAGATAGAGGAAGTAGCATTGCGTGAAATAGCCCTTCTCATTTATGGAATGTTACATTCTATGGCAGATATTTCACAATCAGCCAGGGATACAATTCTTTTGCGTAGCAACGGAGATCGCGATATTTCTGGTTATTTTCGCAAGTGGGCGAGACACAATATTGCTAATGCCTTGTTTAAAATGTTGAATGCATTTTGCGGTGAGCTTTGTAAGACTAAATAGTGCAATAAGATTTAATGGAACTCTGCAGCGTGTTCATTCTTCTTCTTCTTCTTCTTGTTCTCCTTCCTCTGTTCTATGGAGAACGGGGCAAGGCCCTGGTATGTATAGTATTTTTTGGCAGCTAGGAGGGATAGGCGGGAGAGTGGCATGCACCGTGGTCAGGAAGAAAGAATTGTGGATCCTGATTACTTACTCTTCAATGTAGATCGTAAGTCTTTGATTTGCACGCTGCAAGGCTTAATCATCTTAGACGATTCCATTCCCATACCACAGTGTCAGCTTGATCAGCTTGCTCGATTGATGTTAACAGAATCCCTGGAAAATCAGCTGCGCATTCACTACCAGACCAAGATCTTGAGAGCTCTATGTCTGAATGGATGTTTGTTGAGCGTTTGTACAGTCCAGGGTTTACCGAAGGTCGATCCAGCTGGGTTTTAGTATCACAGCTAGAGTCATATATTACGTAATGTAGCCTGGACCATGTCACAGTGGTCAGTGCAGTGATCAGTGAGTTGATGTGCATACAACTGTTGGGTAGTATCCTCTAGCTCATGTACCGTGCCTGTGGAAAACTGCGACTAGAGCATCCATTTAACAGGTACTTTAACTTGACCGCTAAGTGAGTGATGCTCTCCAATTCAGTAGCTATGCTGTTCCCCAACCTAACGCCAGAGTTTGCTGTGCTTTAGTAATGTACATGTAACATAAGCCGGCATCTCCTTTCATGCTGTTGTAGTGTGGGTTGGTGTCCATCTCATCAAAACAGCGTTCACGGCTAATATGATTCAAGTAGAGAGAATCTCCCTTTGCAGATGGAGGTAGATGTAAGAAAAAAAGCGCTCTCCCAGTACACAAAAGGTACATGTATAAGAAATGTTTTTTATACCTTACTGAATGTGCGCTGAACTGAGCTGAGCGCAGCAAGCTATTGACCGACCGAGCTACGGTATGGTAATGGGCTACTACTTACATTGCATGTCATGCATACACAGTGTGTATGTGTGCTCGTTTGTGTGTGTGTGTGTATGTATTGTTCTCTGCATGAATGCCCCCTGCATGGCACACCTTCAAAGCCTATTCAGCCAGGCCATGGGAGCAAAGAGATCGAGCAGGATTTCGCGTACATGGTGCTAGTTGTGCATTGCAGACCCTGAGTAATTGATGCATTCCTGGCCATGCACCTGGGCATGCATTTGTGCACAAATTGACTGATGTTGTGCTGTACTTCTCTGTAAATTGATACCAAACAGCACCGGTAAATCAGATGTAAAAATAAATTGAAATCATTGGGCGTATGCGACATTAATGACAATAAATTGTTTGAATAGGAATTTGCATGTAAAATGTAGAATTACAAAGTTACGTTTACTGATCGTCATTATTTTGATTCATATTACAGCTGTCAGCTAATTTTATTTATGTAAGAGAGAGCTAGAGAGAGAGCATGAGGAAGAGAGAGAGAGATTTGATTTGCATCACAGATGTCAGAACCAAACTTTTATTTATAAAAGAGAGAGAGAGAGAGAGAGAGAGAGAGAGAGAGATAGAGAAAGAGAGAGAGGGAGGGAGGGAGGGGTGTGGTGTAACTCTATTAACGTTTGTTTCTTCCTCGTACTATTCATTTTCAACCTTGTTTTCCATCAAGTGTGCATTGCTCCTTTTTTCAGCCCTTCTTAATTTATTGATTCTGTTCTTACTGACTCATCCAATAGAGGGTTCCCACAAGCAGCCATATTGGAGGACAAAACAAAAAAAACCCTGTGCATCAGACCATGAAAGCAAAAACTTTTTATGGTCTGATGCACATCAGGTTTTTATTGTTTGTCCTCCAATATGGCTGCTTGAGGGAACCCTCTATTGAGGCATTTGCTGTCCTTACATGTATGTACTTATGTATGTACATGTATCTGTTTACATGTATCTATGGCAGTAACAAAGATGTCAAATGTCCCCATTACTTACATGTATATGCTGCATCATTTGCTCAAAGCTTTCGTCATAAATATAGGGTAAAGCTTTAGTTTAGTTGGTTGCAATTTGGGGTTTATATCACATTTAGTGCTAGCTTTAGGTTTGGATCTACGGTAGCAGTTTGGAATTGGACTAATAAGTGTTGTTCATTTACATTAATTTACATCCAACCCCTGTTTGTACCTTAATTTAGTATCCCATTTCTCAAACGTTTTACAGTCATCAGGGTCTGAATCCAGAGACTACCACTCAGTTTCATTGTGTGGAAGGAAAACCTGCTCCACTAGAATTCTAAAGCCCAGATCGATGGAGAAAGAGAAACAAGAAAGAGAGAGAGAGAGAGAGAGAAGACAATAACCTCAATAGAGAGCATAGGCTTTCAGATGGAGAAAGAAGGACGTGGGAGAGAGAGAGAGAGAGTGAGGAAAATAACCTCAATAGAGAACATAGGCTTTCAGAAAGAGAAAGAGGAAGTGGGAGAGAGAGGACAATAGATGAAAAGAGACGCCTCAGCTCCAAAGGATTAAATGAAAGAAAGAGAGTGGGAACAATGGTCGCCCGATGGAGCTTTGAGGCCAAATTGTGCTGAGGTTTTTGTATGGTCAAAGGCAGGGTCGGATGCTTGGAAAGTGACAATGTATCACAGCCACCTGCGTATGCTCTTTGTAAGAAAAAAATATTTTTAATGAAATTTTCTCCCAGGCAGTACCTATTTCCTGTCCATTGTGTCCGGTTGAATATGAAAAAGAGATTGCATTTTTAGATTCTCTATAGAAATTACGTTCTTTTGTTCATATTATGAAGTATGTTTGTATCTGTGACTTGAATATGGATCTTTTTAGGATTTTTTGTTGTTGTAAGGGAAATATTGTTCGCCCATCCACCAGATACTTAGAGATTAAGAATTGAGGAGAAGAAGAAGTGGAGAGAGAAAGAGAAAGAGAGAGAGAGAGAGAGAGAGAGAGGGGGGGGGGAGGGAAATATTAAGTGAGAGGTAGGAAGAGGAGAGAGAGAAAAGAAAGGGAGTCAAGTGGAACTAAAGCATGGTTTTATATTGCGGGTGAGGAGATTTGTCCTCTAATCTGATTTTCATGCCAGTCACTTGTGAGTACCTATTGTTATGATTTATTTTACTTTAACATTATTTAACTTCCTGGAAACCATTTGCACAGTTTCCTGCTTAGTATCCATTGTCCCATTCCTTTTGTCACACCAGCTTTGATCATTCCTATTTATCTTAAATTTGCATAACAAAACCTCACTGAGGCTGCCCTAATCCTGTGTATTGAATGGTGCATAATAGATACTTGCTGTTGTCCTTTATAGAAGCATGCATTCAAAGAAAGAAGATTGATTCATATTCATCCTTAACAGTCTTCCTGGATTGTGCCTGTGCCTTTTCTGCACTACAGTAGGTCTATATGACACAAAATGTTTTCGCATGTATACTAATAAAATGTTGTCTGTTGGAAAGAACTTGCTACACAGAAAAAGTACCTTTCTACCTTTCTATGAATTAAAAATAATTATGAATAGAGGTGCTTGACAATTACGGCATATATGTTTCTGATAGATCCCTTCTTTGCCTCTAACTGAAATAACTCCAATGTTTAGCTAACAGAAGGTTACATAATGTATGAGAAAGTTGAAAATGTCTATTTTAGAAGCTTGCTGAAATGATCCACATTTGGAGTAATGAGTGAATAAATCAAAGATCCGCAAAATGTTCGGCCCGAACAATAGAGCATTTGTGATTTACTCCAAATGTGGATCATTTGAGGGCAAATAACTTTCAGCAAGCTTCTAAAATAGACAATACATGTACATGAATTTAAGACCATTGGCAAGAAGATTACTCACGATCACGTTTTTGAAGTCTTTTTGTCTTCTCAGTACAGTATATTCCCTTTCAACCATTGATGCAGGATGTTGCAAGGACATGATCTTGTGGAACCAAACAATATGCTATTGTTCTCCCTCTTTGTCTCTCTTTGAAAAAAAATGTGTTTAGGATGTGCATGAAGGCTGAAAACTATTTCACATATCTACCATCAACAATATTGAACATATTTTGACCGTTTTGACTCTAAGTCAGTGTGCAGTGTAAAATAAGTTATTTACTACTCTGACTTTCAGAGCAGCCAATATTTTGTTAGTACCATATATGTTTGTATTTGGGGCATCTATATGATTTACTGATAAGCTTTTTCAATGATTACATCACAATGTATATGGTTATCTGTCTCACCATGTGGTATATTTGTTTATAAATGTAATCTAGGTTGCACTCTGTAAGTACCACATTAAATCTGTCTTCAGACTTTGATCATGGATTGTTTTCAATAGATACCATAAACCACTACGACTACTACTACTTCTACTACTACTGCTACTACTACTATTGCTACTACTAATACTACTACTACTTGTACTACTACTACTACTACTACTACTACTTCTACTACTACTACTACTACTACTACTACTACTACTACTACTACTACTACTACTACGACTACTACTACTACTACTACTACTACTACTACTACTACTACTACTACTACTACTACTACTTATACTACCACTGCTACTACTACTACTACTACTTATACTACTACTGCTTCTACTACTACCGCTGTTGCTACTACTACTACTACTACTACTACTACTACTCTAGCTTGTATGTTTTTTGCACTTTGGATAAATATCCACATGATTGTTACATGAAAATCACAACATCTTGGTTTTGTTTTTGTCTCGTCCACAGAGAGCAGAGAGTGACTGGTTAGAGAGTCCCTTTCTGACGGCTGCCACATCTCAATCAGACATCCGGAGGCAGAGGGAGGCAGAGAGAAACAAGGAGAAAGAAAAGAATAACACAACCATTGAGGTAAGTATCAATTGGAAAGACATAATCATATTGTCTCAAATGTGATTTGATTTAATATATGTGAAGTTTTCGAGAGGTCGAGGCAAGGGAGATCTAATCCATCAATTGATGGAGATAGTAGAGAGAGAGAACAAATGAGTGAAAAAGAGAAATTGGAGGAGAAGGGGAATAAGAGGGAGAGAGAGAGAGGGAGAGAGTGAGAGAAAGAGAGAGGGAGAGAGAGAGAGAGAGAGAGAGAGAGAGAGAGAGAGAGGGGGGGGGGGAGAGAGAGGGAGAGAGAGAGAGAGAGAGTGAGAGTGAGTGAGAGAGAGATATGGGGGTGGGGGTGGGGAGGATTGGATAAACAAGGGTGTCAAGTAGTAATCATCACAGTACTTTCATATCTTGGGCTGATTGCAGAAAATACTCTCTTCCATAGAAATTGCATTGTAACCCTGTCAGAGGAAGAACTTAGATGAATGCTATGAAGTTGAAATAATATGCTCTCACTAAATGCCTAGTATTTCCTCTTTTGCTTCACTCCATGCCACTTGTTATTGCTGTGTACTCTCCTTCAGTATGCAGCAATATGACCTGGGGGTGTTTCACCAAGCTGTTCTTAACTCTTTGCCCGCTTCGTTTGACTTGTGGCACATACAGCGGGCTGCCAAGTTCGACTCAAGTCACATTTCGCGCACAATGCATACGGAACGCATTTAATTGTATTGCGCGCACACACATACAATAGCAACGCATGTATTGCATCATATACATATACGCCTTCCAGTTCACGGCTTTCGCCCACGTTGTTTACATAGAGATTTGTCGAGTAAAATTGAGGGTTTTTTTAACTGCTTTGGAAAATATTCAGATGGGCTAGAATGGCGCCTACTGCTAGGCGGAGACCACAGTACTTCACTGCTGATGAGGTACGAGAAATGGTGTTTGACTCTGTTCCAACAGGCGACTCGGATTCAGAGGAAAGTAAAACGGACTCTGAAGGAGATGAGTCTGGTCCCACATGTACACTTGACACAGGTTATGTAGATGAACATATTCCAGTTTATTTCATTTCGCAACAGCTTTCAAAAAAGAAGTACATAAACAGGGACACAGTATGTTCATGACAAGCCAATTAGTGGAAAAAAATCATTAAGTTCTTCTATTCATTCTCTTTCAATAGATTGCGCTGCTTTCATTGTGATGGTTACAAACTGCTACCTCCCGATATATATATACAATAAGGGGATCAAAGTAGGCAGATCAATAGGCAGGAAGTCTCCCAGGACAGGAAGTCTATTGAGAAGTACCCAGGGTCAATTTCAATAGTGGAGTTTAGTTCATTGTTAGCTTACTCTTTTTGAATGCCCCATTTAAATCCTAAATTGCTTGGCTCATTATTCCCATGAAGACATGGGTTTGGTATGTAATGACAGCTAAAGAACACATCTTTTCTATGAACTAACTTAGAGAATACCCTTCATTAGGAAATATTGAATATAAGAGGTATAAAATAGCCTCCAAAACGATAATTTGGAGACAGAATGTAAAGTTATAATACTCAGAATCTATTCTATTATACATGAAAAAAATTATACCATTTGCAAGAGTATGAATTTCTCTTAGACTTTTCTTCACATTTGTTTTCATCACAACAAACCAATAAAAGTTAGTGCAAGTTGAATAAGACAGTGCATGCAAAACCTCTCTGAATGTGGCACCCTGGAATTAATGTGGCGCAGGGAAGATAGTGTGCGTGGTGGGCAAAGAGTTAAGCTACAGACAACTTAAAGCACGACTGGTGGCCTGCTCTTGTGCTAAACCAGTTTCTCAATGATTTTGATTCCTATCAGCTAAAGTCGAAATCTGATCTTTGTGAAGTAAAATTCTTGTTGATCACAAGTGTCTGAAATACAAACTTTATGATCTGTCAAATTTTATGTGGATTGTTGGAAATTAAGTCCCACTTCATGTACACAACAGCTCAAAGGAAATGGCATAGGGAAAGGGAAAGGGAAGAAAGGGAAGGAGCAGAAGTTTGAAACCGCGGTATATTTTGTCCAGTTCCGCATGAAACACGATGCTTTAGCCTAAAAAGCATCATGTTTCATGCTGAACTGGACAAAATGTGCCGCAGTTTAGAACTGTGGGTCCTTTCCTTTCTCTATGCCAAACCCTTTGAGCTGTAGTGCATGTTAAAAGAGGAACAAATTGGGGTATCTCATTTAGCACAAGAACAGATCACCAGTCATGTGTAAAGTCATGAGTAGCTTAATGTATGCAAAAGACATGGGAGGATGTTTATTACTGGCTGCCTCTGGGATAGGAGTGCAGGGCATGCGCTCATTAATATTGGTTAAAAGCTTCCTAAAATACTTTTGGAATGCCAAAGATACAAATATTTTAGGGACATTTTACATGTATCTTGGGGGAGATAAATTTCTATCTCTGTGGATTTTTGGAATACCCCCCCCCCCCCCCCCCGGCACATATCTGTTGTTATGCAAATGATGCTGAACTAATGTGGGTTTGTATACTAACTAAGCCTTGTTAAAACTAGAAAGTTCCACTGCTGTAGCATTTAGGAATGAGAAAAATAACTGATGGGGTATGAATGATTTTGAGCATAACTGTGTACATGGATTTGATAGTTAAAATCCCACTGCTGACACCGACTGTAGGGGGCTTCCTTTTACTCATTGACAAATGTTCTTAACATTCCTAAATTTTCAAATGGTAAAATCCATGAAGTTTATTCTAAAAGTCAAATTCATTCTTTTTCCAGTGAAATATATCTTCACATGTTCTAAATAGCATTAGAAGTTATAACGATGCCATTGTTGAATGCTCACACTACATAAACAAAACAAAAAAATACTATTATTTACTGTTTTGGGGCATAAGAAATGACTCTATGACTTCTGAAAAGTGACACTTTTATCTTAAATGCAATCTCATTCATGCATGACTTGACGAATGAATCACATTTTCAACAGAAGTTAGTAAATGAGTGTAAGAACACCTCTGCCAAATTATTCTGCTCAAGCTTGTTTTGTTAAAAAGTTATGGTATTTTGAAAAAGGGAGGACTTTCTTCTTTTTTTGTTGTGTCAAGTATCATTTTTTTTTATTTGTGGTCAAAGAGGTGTCATAATACCAAAATGCTTCAGCCAGTTAATGAAGGATATATTGATTGATTATTGTGTTATCTGTGCTTGATTGGCTTTTTTCAGCAGGTCCAAGTATTTGATTTATTGTCTTGCTTGGTCATGCTTTATCCCACAGGCCGGCCAGTCAGCCCGTGAGCTGAACCCCTACTGGAAGAATGGGGGCACTGGCCTACCGGAGGAGAAGGAGGCCCTCCCCCGCCAGAGTGCCCCTCCCACCAGGAGAGCTGGGCATGGGGTTGATGGGGGTGTGAGCTGGCTGAAGAAGTCATATCAGAGAGCTGTGGAACAGGCCAGGGATAGTGGAAGACCGGTGAATGTGGTGGTAGCAGAGAGATGGGGGGTAAGGACCACAGTTATGGGGAAGTGGGTAAGGTGATGGGGGAAGGGTGGGATAAATATTAAAGGGGAGAGTGGGATATTCTGTTGACGGGGGTGTGAACTGGCCTAAGAAGTCATACCAGAGAGCTGTGGGACAGGCTAAGGACTGTGGGAGACCAGTGAATGTGGTGGTAGCAGAGAGATGGGGGGTAAGGACCACAGTTATGGGGAAGTGGGTAAGGTGATGGGTGACGGGTGGGGTGTATGTTAAATGGGAGAGTACAGCATGGGGTTGTTGGGGGTGTGGAACAGGCTAAGGCATGAGGACTACAGTTGATTTGGGTTGTTTAGGTTAAGAGGATGTGAAAGGGATTTGTTATAATGGCTAATGAGCTGATGGGAAAAAAAATCAAAGAGTTGTATACATGTAGAGTAGGCCCAGTAAAGTGGTATACAGGTGAAGGATGGTGGTAGCGGAGACGGGTGTTACAGGACCTAAATAACAGGGAGAATAGATGAAGTTAGGTAATTGGATATGTGCTAAAGTGAAGATAGTTCGAAAGGGAGTCAATAAAGGGTTGCAAGATGGTAGAAGAAGTCCTTTTAGAGAGTTTTGGATCAGTTGAAGGAGGGCAGGAAATGACAGATTGGCCTTTACAATCACATATTTCATATTGTGCAGCTCATGGAGATTCTTTTTGTCTTTGTGTTTTAGTCTGTAGCAGAGTATGAAAGGCTACTAGCGGAGGCAAAAGAGGAAAGCAGAGGGGCGCACTCAAGACCACCGAGGGGTGCAAGAGGACCCCCTGGAGCACCCCCGGGCTGGAGGCGAGGAGGAGGAGAAGATGATGGGAGAGGAAACAGGTACCCCCAGGAGGGCGACGGGAGGAGAAATCGGAGGGATGGCAACAAAGAGGGTTCGAACTATAGGGAGCAAGGATCACAGAGGGGTTTCATGAAACCTGGGGACAGGGATGATAACAGAGAAAGAGACAAAGCTAGTTCCAGAGATAGGGACAGAGATCATGATAGAGAAAGGGACAGGTATAGAGATCGGGATAGAGACAGGGATGCAAACAGGGAAGCTATGCGCTCTAGATTCAAACGACCAGGAGAAAGTGATGATAGCAATGATGGCAATTCCTGTAGAGATAGAACTTCTTCCTCATACAGTCGAGGATCATCTTCTACAGATTGGAGGAAAGATGAGGATTTTCCAAGTTGGAAGAAGTCAGGCTTCAAGAAACCAGGAGAAGATGGAGAATCATCCTCATTGAGGGGGAATTCACGACCACCGTCTTCTTCGAGTGGAGGATGGAAGAAGCCAGGTTTTCAGAGACCCGGCGATGACAGGATGGAGTCTGCTACTGGAAGGAGATCATCTCCCTCTTCCTCATCGTCTTCGTCCAGGGGTTGGAGAAAGCCCGGTTCCAAGAAGCCAGATGATGAGAGGATTTCTACCACTGAACGTGCTTCTTGGGATCCTCCTCCTTTGTCGTCGTCCTCGCAACCATCATTATCGTCATTGTACGACCGGACCTCCAAGAGGTCCGGCCGGAGGAGGAGTGATAGCGATGTAGACAATAGCGATGATGCTCGCTCGTCAGGGTCTGCGTCCTCAGAGGATGAAGAGAAAAGGAGGAGAGAAGGGAGGGAAAGGAGGAGAGAAGCAGAGGAGGGGACAAGAGGAGAAGAGAAGGAAGACAAAAAAGAGGAGAAGAAGGAGGAGGAGAGGGTTCCGGTAAAGATTCTGTCGGACACTGAGATGAACAAGCTAGGAGCCAAGATGGTGAAGGCAGAGATTATGGGCAATGAGGTAACATTACAAATATTACCGACGAAGCAATATGTTCTAAATTGTTTTTGATGTTGTATACATTTATTTATTGAGCCACCCTGCAGGTCTTGTAAACTCTGTGGCAGACAAGACAGTTTTCAGGTGTAAAAGTGTAACTGTGGTACATGAAGGGGTTGAAATACATTGATGACGGTTCATTATGACTAGTATCTTCAAAGTGCATCTGTTCTTGCACATACTCTAATGATGGGGCAAGACAAGACCTGTAGAAGTAGAGAACTTGTTTCTTTTGTTTGAAGTATTTTTTTAAGGAGACTAGAAGAATACAAACACTACATGCATACTGGTCTCTTGCCAGGATTGGTTGTGCACATGCTAAAAAGTCCTTGTTGGCACTGCAGTGCTATTGTGTGATATATTACAAACACAAATGTATGTTGCAAAAACAGTTGGCACGTGGTTATTTTCATTTGCACATAGCGTTTATACCAATTTATATTTTTTAATAGCACCTGGGAGATCCCTGTCTGCATACAATGCTCAACGTAAAGAAAGAGGACTTTTTTGACAATGATTGGTCTGCCTTGTATGTCACGGGTAACAATGGCAATTGACTGTGCAAGACCCAAAGACTCAAGGTTTATTGATTATTAAAGATTCCTTGAATTATATTAATTGATTTTTCATACAATTCAACCAGTGTTTTATTTGCTGAGTATCAGGGTTTTGATTTTTGTCTCGCCCACCGGAGGTGAAGGCGAGACTAAGGGATCCAAATGGCGTCCGTCCGTCGTCCGTCCGTCGTCCGTCCGTCGTCCGTCACAAATGTTAAAGTTTACCTGCAAGACTCTCTTATGATCCATAACTTCACATGGGTTGCTTGGATTACAACCTAACTTGGGTCATAGATGCACTGGGGGTACCTTCGTGTTATGGTGGCGTTGGAGGTCACAGGATAAGGTCAAAGGTCATTTGAGGTCATACGTTAAAGTTTACCTGCAAGACTCTCTTTTGACAAATAACTTCACATGGGTTGCTTGGATTACAACCTAACTTGGGTCATAGATGCACTGGGGGTACCTTCATGTTATGGTACTGTTGGAGGTCACAGGATAAGGTCAAAGGTCATTTGAGGTCATACGTTAAAGTTTACCTGCAAGACTCTCTTTTGACAAATAACTTCACATGGGTTGCTTGGATTACAACCTAACTTGGGTCATAGATGCACTGGGGGTACCTTCATGTTATGGTGGCGTTGGAGGTCACAGGATAAGGTCAAAGGTCATTTGAGGTCATACGTTAAAGTTTACCTGCAAGACTCTCTTTTGACAAATAACTTCACATGGGTTGCTTGGATTACAACCTAACTTGGGTCATAGATGCACTGGGGGTACCTACATGTTATGGTGCTGTTGGAGGTCACAGGATAAGGTCAAAGGTCATTTGAGGTCATACGTTAAAGTTTACCTGCAAGACTCTCTTTTGACAAATAACTTCACATAGGTTGCTTGGATTACAACCTAACTTGGGTCATAGATGCACTGGGGGTACCTTCATGTTATGGTACCATTGGAGGTCACAGGATAAGGTCAAAGGTCATTTGAGGTCATACGTTAAAGTTTACTTGCAAGACTCTCTTATCACACATAACTCATCACATGTTGCTACAATGGCAATCAAACTTGGATGATGGATGCACTGGGGGCACCTGCATGTTATTGTGCTGTAAGAGGTCACATGATAAGGTCAAAGGTCATTTGAGGTCATACATTAAAGTTTACTTGCAAGACTCTTGGTGAAGGCTTCCTAACTTGTGCACAGAATTGTGTGAGCATGTGTGAGCATTACTGATGTAGATTTAGGCAAACATTACTCATGCACATTTATGCAAATTTATTCAAAGTCACTATTTTGCACCTGATTTTGATGTTGTCTGTTTAAAGTTGCTTATTTGTTTGTTTCAGTTTTCTTTTGCGTAGCAACGGAGATCGCGATATTTCTGGTTATTTTCGCAAGTGGGCGAGACACAATATTGCTAATGCCTTGTCTGAAGGATGAGTTACCCTTCAACATTCGACATGTATTGTCTTTGGAAAAAGTAATACGTGTAGTTATTGTTTCATTGCAGGCACTGGCAGCTAAGCTGAAGGAGCAGATAGAGGCAGCTCGCCAGGCAAGGATCGCCCACAAAACGGCATTAATGAAGGGAGGGGCAGGAGAAGCAGCAGCGGCAGCGGCCGGGGCAGGTGGGGACAAGAGCCAGAAGAGGACCAGGGAAGTGGAGGAGGGAGGCAAGGAAGAGGTCATCTTGACCAGAACTGACCGAAGCGGGCAGAGCTGGCCGCTGGATGAGGAGACGGCAGCGCCAGACTCTGGGAAGCGGAAGAGGAAGAAGAACGTGAGTAATGTTTTCAACCTATGTTGTGTATGATATTTGATACTTTATTTTATTTTAAAACTTGATAAATTGATGTGTAAGTTCCCTTCTTTCATTATTTCATTTGATTATGGTGATATGTGGTGATCCAAAGGTTCACTTGATGATGGTGGTTGTGGCATTCAACATATTCTGTGAAAATGTATGGTAAAGATATTTATTAGGAAGAAAATGAACTGCAAGAAAACCATTTATCTTATGTTCTTGATACTGGTGCCACCAGGTTGTGATTCATAACAAGAGAGGAAAGAGCAGAGTGGCGTTTTGCAGATTAGTATACCTGGGCCTAATGCATAAGACTTAGCATTAATGGTAAATTGCCATTAATGGTAAATACCATGGTACCATCACTTTGCAGCCAATCAAGTTCCAGGTTTCCATAGAGGTTGCCATTGGTAGTAAGTACCATCAACAGTAAGTTTTTTTGCAACAGGGCCCTGGTCTGATATCCTCTTATTCCTTGTCTTCTGAAACTAATGCTATAAATGAGTTTGAAAAAACATAGAAGAATTTGATTTCACTTTAGTATGATTGATCTTCGCTATAGATTGTGACCCACGACAAAGGCGGGGAGAGGGATCGGTACTTTGCGGACGATGACGACGTCGATCTGGAGACCATGGTGAGGAGGGAGAGGATGGGAACGTCTGACGACCACAACAGACTGCTCAACAAAGTCGCCAGCAAGGTAATGATAATAATACAGTGAAACCTGTGCATAATGAAGTCTCAGGAGAGACTAGGCATGTGGCCTTTTTATGCCTCCGCCACGAAGTGGCCGGAGGCATTATGTTTTCGGGTTGTCCGTCCGTCCGTCCGTCCCGAATCCGTTTAGGCAATATCTTGAGAACCGCCAAGCAGATTTGCTTCAAACTTGGTACATGTGTGTATTGCATGAAACCAATGAAGTGTGTAAAATAGGGGTCAATTCTGCTTGAGGTCAAAGGTCAGAGGTCAATGAACATTGTGAAAAATTGCCCAAAATTGACCTTTTTCACAATGAAGCCAAATCCAAGGATCCAATTCTCATGAAACATGGTACAAAGATGGATTACTGCTTGGGAATAAACTGGTGACATTTTTAGTTAAATTCCTAAAAATACAGAGGTCAAAGGTCAATGAACTTTGCCAAAATTGGCTAAAAACTGCCCCAAGCTTTATATTTTCCCAATAAAGCCAAATCCGAGGATTCAATTCTCATGAAACATGGTACTAAGATGGATCACTACTTGGGAATAGACTGGTGACATTTTTTGTGAAATTCCTGGAAGGCCAGAGGTCAAAGATCAATGAACTTTGCAACAATTGGCCCCAAATTGATATTTTTCACAATATACCCAAATCCAATAGTGCAATTCTAACCAAACATGGTACAGAGATGTATTACTTCATGGAGGTAGATTAATGGAAGTTTGAGTAAAATCCCTGAAAGGTTAAAGGTCAATGAACTTTGCTGAAAAAAAAAAAGCTAAAAATTGCCCCCAAAGTGATATATCAAGATCCAATTGTGCAATACCAACCAAACATGGTGCAAAGATGGATCACTACTTAGGGGTAGACTGATGATATTTTTGGTGAAATTTCTTGAAGGTCAGAGGCCAAATGTCAATGAACTTTGCCAAAATTGGCTAAAAATTGTGCCAAATTTAATATTTTTTCACATTGAATACAAATCTAGTGGTTCAATTTGAACCAAACATGGTACAGAG
This sequence comes from Arbacia lixula, assembly GCA_963669155.1. Taxonomy (NCBI): domain Eukaryota; kingdom Metazoa; phylum Echinodermata; class Echinoidea; order Arbacioida; family Arbaciidae; genus Arbacia; species Arbacia lixula. The sequence goes on along the minus strand of OZ022582.1, from coordinate 3,798,963 downwards.
ATGTATCACTTCATGGAGGTAGACTGCATGGTGAAAGTGTGGGTAAAATTTCTGACAGGTCAAAGGTCAATGAACATTGCCAAACTTGGCCAAACATGGAAAAACAGAATATATTTTCATTTCACATATGAATTAAATGGTTTATTGCCCACCAAACAGGTTTTCTGAGAATAAATCTAAGTAGAGCTAGCAAAGAGGCGGAGGTATATTTATCGACTGCGCGGCAGTCGAATTGCTCTAGTTTTAAGACATGAGGTCTTCATGAACAGAAGGTATTCAAGTACAGGTCACTTTAATGTTTTTCAGGGGGAAACACCAGACGTGGTCTTTATAGGCAAGTGGTCTTTCTATACAACATGATCATGATCGTAATTCTATCCATAGAGGTTGCAATCGGTAGTAGGTTCCATCAATGTTTAGTTTTATGCGACAGTGCCATGGTCTGATATCCTCTCATTATTCTTAGTCCTCCAAACCTAATGATATAACTGAGTTTGAAAAAAAAACACAGAAAAGAATTTGATTTTGTGTAATTGATTTTTGCAAAAGATTGTGAGCCATGACAAAGGCGGGGAGAGGGACATGATAATTATGAATAGACCTTGTACAATTTCTTTCCTTTGTGTTGTATGTTTGAAAGCAACATTCTACCTGGTGATCTATTTCTTTGAAACCTTTGTTAGCAAGACACACTGCTGCCCTATGGGATTTTGTGTGTATCACTTATGCAAAAATTGCATCAGTGGGGCATATATATATATATATATTGAGTGCCAATTTTCTCCTTCAGAAACTGGCCCTTCTTGACTCAGAGTTCAACACCCTGGATGAGATGTTTGTCTCCTCGGCTGCCAAGGCAGAGTCTAAGTCGGCGATCGAGGCCAGGGAGAGGTCTAAGGCCATCTATGAGCATCAAAAAACCATGGCAACTCTCTCAAAGTGCCCGTTCTGTATTGAGAGTGCTGGGATGCAGAAACACCTGATCATTGCTCTGGGACTGAAGGTTAGTAGGACAGCGAGATTCAGTGCATGTGTGTTTGCCAGGATTAGACAATTGTTTGGTGCAGTGTGAAATCTTGCTCGATAGCTTTCAATTCAAATCAATTCAGATTGATTTAATTGGACAGCTAGATACAATAGGGACCTCTTTTGTGAAGAGAAAGACAGTCATTTGGTGTATTGTGAAATCATATGCTATAGGTTTTGATTCAATTAAATTCAGATCAATGCAATAGGAAAGCTAGATATAATAGGTCCCCCTCTGTTAGGAGAGAGACCGTCATTTGTTGTACTGTGAAATCATATTCTATAGCTTATAATGCAATTCATTGACACTTTATTTCCACAAATAATCATACGAAGATAAAAGATAAATTTTGTCACTTCATTTTCTTTTTGTAATTATATCATGGTATGAAGGAAATTAAAGATAGAAAAATGATTGACAAATGGAAATTTCCCTTCAATTACAAAAATATATAGGTTATACCTTACTCTATGGTTGAATAAAGCCCTTTTCATTCTACTCTTTCTTGTGCTGTTGTTATACATGTTATGCTCCCATTGCTTGCCTCTTCTTCTATGAATGTATGCCCTAGATGTTGTTGGTTAATTTGTACATTCCTTAATAATTCTACATATTTTAGGCCATTGACAGTAGCTGGAATCTCAATCTTATAAAGAACTGCGATCAATCCCAATTGATCGCACATCATATTTCCCCTTTCTCTAATGTAAAGAGTTCTGATTGATATCAATTGCAAGTCAAGATGTGATCGTTTGCTAATCTTGATAAGACAGGGCCCCAAATTGAAAGTGTGAATTTAGTAATATATAATGATGCTGTTCTGTAATGATGATACTTTTTGTTCTCTTGTCTTCTTTTGTTCAACTGTTACCTGTAAAGGGCTTTGATATAAAACTTGAATGTAAAATGCTATAGATATATCAGTTATTATTCTTATTATTCCGTTTTTATTGTTTGTACATGAAGGTGTACCTGTGTGTGGCCCAGACACGGCCTATATCCGAGGGTCAGTGTTACATCGTCCCCATGCAGCATTCTGTGGCCAGCACAGCGCTGGATGAGGATATCTGGGCTGAAATACAGGTCAGTATTAACCCTCATATTACCAGGCCTTGAAACTCCTGTTGGATTACCACACATCATCTTGCCAGTGGAAATGAGAGAGTTAAAGTCTGGTTTCAGTGACGCTTGCAAGTTCATTTAAAAGAACAAACCAAAGAACAAATGCTTCAAAGTTGGAATTACTATCCCTGAAAGCCTTTAACTAATAGTCCAGTATAGAAAGACAACTCAATTGATACAAGAAGCTGGTCTTTATGTACAGGCTTCTGTACAGGATTCAATGAGAAACGTTGTCCAAGGAAATTGACAATGTGATCTGTACATACAGGAGGTCTTTCTGTACATGGTTTCACTGTGCAAACTCTATCAGCGGCCCATGTGTGACACACTCTACAGAACTGAAATTGTCATGCTACACAACTCGTACCCAAAACAATTCCCAACTACACATACAGAATGCAAAACTAACACTCTATTGATAGCTTTGTGTTAATTTCAGATTCTAGACCCACAATATAGGTGAAATATACTCATGAAGGAATTTGTGACAGTAGCTTGTAACAAAGGCATGTAAGTTCTTAATTACTCGATTGACATGTGATTTCCTGTCATAGGAATTGGTGGGATAGGGTAAACTTACACTTATCCTGTAAACAAGGAGGAATGTTGCCATCAACTAGATTAAGGTTGATTAGATCTCTATTATCTGTACAGCAAATCCTGCTCTTATATTTACCATACTTCTACCACAAAGGGAGAAGATGCTTTTGAAATAACAAGAAATATGCATGTCTTTGTGATGAGTGTGTACCAATGGTAATGCAAGCTCTTGCAACACTCAATTCATTAATATGGTTGTTATAAGTATGCATTCACCTTCCACTAAAATGTGCATAAGAAAAAAATATATTCATATCATACTTCTTAATGTTATATTGATATACATGTAGCATAAGTTTCCTTCTTTCACATGACCAAGTTCAAATAAAATCAAAATTCATGATTTGTGTTTTCCCCAAACCAAAAAATGATGTTTTAATCTTATTTCTGTATTTGTGAACTATTTGTGTGCCACATATGCCATTTCAATTAAAATTAAAATTCATGATTCCAGTTTTCCCCAAACAAAAACACAATTCTGACAAGCTCCTCCAATTGATTGATTGCATATGCTCCTAATGATGTATTTGTGCCTCCACTCCCGTTAGGTATTCCGCAAAGGACTGACGAGGATGTTCCAGGACCACGAGATGGACGTGGTCTTCATGGAGACGTGCATGAACCCCAAGAAGAAGAGGCATATGTGTATCGAGGTCATCCCCATTCCGCAGGAGGTGGGAGAAATGGTCCCCATCTACTTCAAGGTATGTAGGGTGTCCTCCGATATGCAAATTCACTGTTATTTGTTTTTATTTATGTAAACCATGTTGTGTTAAATGTCAAATGTAAAAGCAGTGCACCCTAGTAGAACAATAGAATCACTGAAGGGGCTACCCTTGGTTAAATAAACTATTAAAAGAAAAAAAATTAAAAGAATATTCTCAACCATTATAAGAACAATACATTAAAAAACTACCACATATGTACATGCTTGAAAAAATAGGCTAAGATTGCTGAGAGGTAAGTCTGCTTATAAGTGGGGCCTTTTACATGACTTCATAAAACTGAATACCCGGTAGTGAGAAGTGCCACAGAGGAGAGAAAGGAAGTGAGAAATGGGTGAGCAGTGAGAGAGGTGGGGGGGGGGGGGGGGGGGCGGGGAGAGGACAGATTTAAAGATGACTAGATTGGTTTGTTGTATGATCCCGACTGTGAAGTGTGTGCCAAATTCATTGTTTTACTCAATCTACTATAAATTGCCTGAAAACTGTGAATAGCAAACTATATACAGGTACGTGACTGGAATCTCTATATTCAACCTTCTTTGTCATTAGGTATTGAAAAGATTCAAATTTCATATCGGTTATCTCACTCATTTGAGTGGGAGCGTGATAATTTTATACCAAGACTGTTGTCGTGTTTGCAATTTCCTCTGCAGAGAACCTAATCAAGTAGTAATGCGTTTGCGTATTGCATCTAACGTTCCTCTTCATTAAAAATAGAAAGATTAATATTTTGTGTTGGTTATCTCACCTAAGTAGTATCTTGATATCTTTATCAAGACCATGGCCCCGTAACATAAAGGTTTGCGATCATTCGCAAAATAACAATGGCCAATCAACATCATTGTTGCATGCGCTTTTTGTTCAAAAGACTGACCAGTAACCAATCAGAATTTGTCTTTCAAATGTGCGATTGATCGCAAACCTTTATGTTACAGTGCCCATGTTATGTTTGCAGTGTGCTCCTCACTGAAAGCTATCAGAAGTATCGAGTCTGCACATCCAACCTACCCCTTCCCTAGTCATAAGAAAGATTGCATCATGGCTGTCTCACTCATCTTCGACAATGTTGTTGTGTGTGCAATGTCTTCATCTGTGCAGAAAGCCATCCAGGAGTCGGAGTCTGAGTGGACCCAGAACAAGAAGCTCATCGACCTGCGTCAGAAGGACATCCGCCACTCCGTACCCAGAGGCTTCCCGTTCTTCAGCGTGGACTTTGGTCTGGATGGAGGCTTCGCTCACGTCATCGAGGATGAACTTACATTCCCACACTTCTTTGGCAAGGTACGGACCACTTAAGTGCTTTGGGGGTGTTTCACCAAGCTGTTCGTAAGCTTAGAATGTCTTTACGCACAGACTGGTGACCCTTTCTTGTGCTTAATGAGATACACCAATTTGTTTGTGTTTTAACATAGTGGGAGATAATTTCCAACAAGCCTCTTCAAATTTGACAAATTTATAAACGTTGAATTCACACACTTGAAAGTGACAAGAATTTTGATTGATAAAGATCAGATTTTAAGCTGATGGGAATCAAAATCATTGAGAACCTTTTTTTAACAAAAAAAGGTTCATCAGTTGTGCGTAAAGTCGTCCGTAGCCTAAGATCAGCTTGGTGAAACTCGCTCCAAGTGGGTATTCTTTCACAATTAATGCATTCAAATCCCACAGGCTGACATTGTATCTTGCATAGAAAGAGTTACGTGTTACTGTGTCATGCAAAATCTGCTCTTTTGAATTATTGTGTGTAACTGGTGCAAAACGGCGACAGTGGCTCGCATGTCATGAACAAAACTATTGGACTGCTTAACTATACAGAATCTACAAGAAAATTGTTCAATTGTTATATGTACATTGTGTTTGGGTACTTAAAACATGTGTAATAACAAATTGGCTGTGCATAAAAGCATGACCTATTCATTTCTAAAAATGTTGTGTAAACTTTGTGTTGAATAAGAATGGAATAACCAATGAGGGAAAGACAAAGTATTGGATTGTAGGCCTTCTTTGCAGACATGGCATTTTATTATTTGAATATATGTTTTGTGGACGGGTATATAAAGGATTTTATTGTTTTATGTGTTAAGTTACAAGTGTCTCTTACTCAAAATTATATCGGTGTGATTTGTTTTCTTCTGTCATGCAGGAGGTGGTCGGCGGTCTCCTGGACGTGGAGCCTCGGCTGTGGAGACACCCTCCCAAGGAGAACTTTGAGGACCAGAGCAAGAGAGTTCTGCAGCTGACTCAGTGGTGGAAGCCCTTTGACTGGACTCAGAAGATTGATAGAGAGAAGAACTGATAGCTAGATGAAAGAGAGATAGACATAGACAACTTTGAAGACCAGAGCAAAAGAGTTCTGCAGCTCACTCAGTGGTGGAAGCCTTTTGACTGGACTCAGAAGATTGATAGAGAGAAGAACTGATAGCTAGATGAAAGAGAGAACTTTGAGGACCAGAGCAAGAGAGTTCTGCAGCTCACTTTGCCCTATGGACTCAGAAGATTGATAGAGAGAAAGACTGATAAGAGTGAACTGATAGCTGGATTGCCTGGATGAAGTTTTTATGAAAGAGAGATAAACAGAGAGAACTTTGAGGACCAGAGCAAGAGTCCTAGAGCTCAAATAATGGTGGAAGCCCTTCAACTCTGGATGTTGATAAAGAGAAGAACTGATAGCTAGATGAAAGAGAGGTGGACAGAGAGCATACTTGATCTACATGTAATAGTGGACTGCTGAAGATTGATAGAGGAAAGTCCATGTTAACCTGTTCTTTTTACTAAGAATAAATGAGGTGAAGTGAGTCTGTGTTAGAGGATTCATAGAAGAACTGAATTCAGATTGGCAGAAGAATTGTTTGGATCAGTAGGAGTACAGGATGTGGGGCTGACATGAATGGAGACACACATATTGGAACACATTTGTCTGGGTTTTATCAGTGGTACAAATCTTGGTTCTTTCATCTGAAAATTAATGGGAAGGCCCTTCCACACTGCAAGAAAAGTAATCTGTAATCTTCTTCATTTAGGAAAGATGATGGAGCTTACTGAGGACAATTTTTACTGAAAATACATAAATCAATTGCTTTTTATTAACTATGTTTGGCATGGGACTGGTTTTCAATGTTCAAGTATTAATCTCTACAATTTCTCCCCAATATCTTGTTTTATTAATGAATTAGGTTTTGCGTGAGACTGGTTTTCAATGTTTAATTATTAATACAGGTTTTAAAACAATTTTCTCTACAATTTCTCACCATATCTCTTTTTGTTTTAGTCCAGAACATTAACGAAGAGTACAGAGAGTGGAACTTGTATAATTCCATCAGGATACTAATGGAAAACCAGTTCATGTTTTCAATGGATCAACTATTTTACCAAGGAAAATCAATGATTTGTGTATTTTTAAAAAAAATTGTGAATTGAAGAAAAAAACGAATTTTATACATGTATTTGAAAAATAAATGACTATTAATGAAAATTGATCATGAAAATTGTTTTCATTGATTTGTCTAGTAATACAAATGCATGCACTGTGTATATGGGTACGTACATGGGTAATCCTGGTAATCCTGGGTTGTATAGGTTTATATATTATTGGTTGCTATATTCATCCTGGGGTTACGGTAAGGGTCCTAACCCCAATCCTAAAGCTAACCCGTACATGTACCTAATCCTACCCTAATCCTAACCCTCGGCTGGAGTTGGTAACCCAAAGTAACTTAACACCCCTACAACCCAGGATTGCCCATACATGTATGTGTTGGTAAAGTAATGTGTTACACCAAGTTGGTCGAAAGCAACGAATGACTTAACGCACGACTAGCGACCCTCCCTTGTGGATACCTCAATCTGTTCCTGCTTTAACATAATGGGAGTTAATTTGTAACAGTCCTAATCAAATTTGAGAAATCATAAGCAAAAATAGCCCCCCCCCCCCCCCCAAGATCTCGACCGTTGATCTGGACGTAATCTCCACAATTCAATTGTCAATTGCACCAAAATTATTCAAAATTAATTTTAATTAATTTATTACGCTTATTAATGCATAAAATAATAATTTGGTCATAAATCCTTATTTTCTTATGTATTTTATTGTTTTGTGAATTTCTTATGTATTTTTTGTTTTTTCAGCTTTATGTTTTTCATTGTTTTTTTGATGGAAATCATTGGCAACACTATTTCAGTCATAAGTAGCATGAAATCTATTGTTTTTCATCAGTATAAATAAAAAATAATGATACATTTATGAATTTTGGCTATATACAGAATTTGCATTGGATTTGTACATGAAATTAAGTTTTCGAGCAATTTTTGGTCTGACATGCACATTCAAAATGCTACGTAACTTCGGAACCACATACCCCCGTGTCGCAAATTTGGTCTTAAAAGTTGCGTGAGACTTGGAGGGAAAAAGTCATGAAACATCGCGGCGCGATCTTTTCACGTTACAAATTTATCGCGAAAAATGTTGAGGGGGGGCCTATTTTTGCCCCCCCCCCCCCCGGGCTAGATAGGGTTAAACCCACTCCAATAAGTATGACACGCAAACAAGTCTTCAAAAATAATATTCATATATTTTTCAGTATACAACACATTGTACATAACAAAGGAGAATAGAACCTTCCACATGTAAAATAACACAAAATGATATTTCTTTCATAAATTATATTCTACATTAAATAAATAATGCAGTACACATACACAAGTGAACAAAATAATGAATACATTCTAAAACCTCATGGAAACCATTGGTAAGTTTCCAGAATATCACCAGCTTTAAAGGTAGAGTCCACCCTGAAATTAAGTTTTTAATAAATGTAGAATTATAAAATATACAAATACGTGAATGTTTGACAAAATTTCATCAAAAGGTAACTGAGTTATGAATTTTCACATTCTTAAGTTTGTGATGTCACTTGCAAGGTACTCTACTCCAAGATGTGTCCTATTTTTTAGGAATATATAAATTTTCTCAAAAAGATATACCGGTGTACCATTTTATCTCTGCATTTGATATATCATTGGACACATGTTTATGCACACACACTTCTATAAGAAAAAAAAGGACTTATTCCTTCACAAAAAAAGACAGAAAAACAACAGTAAACAACATATGGGAGAGCAGCTAGCTCGCTAATGATGTCACAAACTCAAACATTTAAAGAGTTATAACTTTCATATCCTTGGGCAAATTTTTGTCATATCTTCACTAAAATGTTGCTTTCATTTTGTTGTTACATGTACAATTTAACTCAATTTAGCTTTAGGGTGAACGTTCCCTTTAAGGGAAGATTCTGTGCTCTAACCCTCTTGGTACCGACTATTGATGGTCTCACATCAATTATACTGTAATGCATTGCCTATGGGACTGAGAAAGATACTGCCCCTCCTAGCGGCTGCTTTTGCATTATTACAGCTAGTACATGCAATCAATTGTTGACCAACTTTCAGATGACTGTTCAGATCAATTTCAAATAGTTATCCAACCAGAAAGCTTTAAATACCTTCAATTAGAATGTGTGCTGTCCTCACATATTCAATGTATGCTATGTATTCTTGTTTCACAAAGCTTGCTAGAGGTTTGTTTGATAAAGCACCAAGAACCGTAATAAAAACATGCTTTGTGCAAAACAGTCCGGTGCAGTCCGAGATTTCTTCGGGGATTTTTGGTACCGTTATTAATCTTATTTTTGCAATCCTAACATACAATGTAGCACAATGATTTCCTTGGTTATAGGGAGGTGGTAACAAGTTAAACCACACAACATCAACTAGAGGGCAACCTCTAGTTGCCATTTCATGGCATGTATACCCTTCACAAACTGAGCACTTGGTGAAAGGATTTATTCACACAAAACTTTTTTTAACAAAATGTCACCTTAATACGAACTATGTGGTTGCCATTTTATGACAAAAAACACTGAACAAAAGACACACAACAAAGACAATACTGGCACAAGGATTATTTCCATTCAAAGAATGCTGCGTACAGCATTAATAAACATAAAAGAAAACAAAACCTTACATAAATTTGTAGGCTCTCTTGAAATTACTAGGTAAGCGTGTCATCAATATTACTTAAAGGATAAGTGATGATGCAACAATTGGCAATTACAGTAATAATAATCATTTCAAGGTACAGGTAATCGATTAAAGGTAACAATTGTAAGCAGCCTTGCAACTCTGCACTTCACAAACTTTTCTACTACACTGAATCTTCATGTGTTTCCCCATAGTTTCACATCAAGTTACTGGCATAGGAGACCTCTGTTCAGAATATGGGCCAATGTCTTTCCATTAAGTAACAAACAGAGTCTGCATCTCGATTTTTTTACAGATGAAAGAAAGGAGTAAAATATGGAAAGGTTAATGATTTCCCTGAAATAGGAGTGTGGTGTTCAAATTTCAATTTGTCCCTTTCTCTGAAGAAAAAAGTTATGAGGCTGCATAAGCAGTACATAATAGTTTTATACAGACACTATACATAAGAATCTTTGGCAATAGCTGAAACACTGGTGAGGTGGTTCCGATTTTTAAATTTGTCCCTTTTTCTGAAGAAAACAAAAATGAGGCTGCATCATAGCAGTACTTTATAATTCTACGCAGACCTTAACTTAAGAATCTTTGGCAAAACCTGAAGCATCGATGAGGTAAGCATTCAGGTAGTAAATAACGTAGGCATGGGCTGTTTGTTCTCCAAGGAGGTTGTCGTTCCGATTATCCTAGAATAGAAAAAAAACAAGGACATTTCAGACAGGGATGATCGGAAATTCAGATTGGATGATGAGATGTTATGTGATGACTAGTAAAATGAGATAAAAAAAAATTATAAAGAAACTTTTTTGTAATATAGGTCTTCCACAAACAGATCTGAAAAACTATTTAATATAGGGCTTTTAACTCTAAAAAATATGAAATATATGAAAATATATAGGATATTAATAAAACCCACACAAATGGGGCAAACGGATTATGCAATGTTACTGTTTACATGACAAAGTTTGAAATATGTGACAAAATATCACCAAACGTGGTGCAATGATGATATATGACAGGTATCTCTCAAATCCTATCTTTGCCAAATGAAGATGATCAAATTTTACTAAATATCTAAGATTTTGGCAATACTTTAGTGACTGCAGAGGAGGGCAGAAGCATACCAGTCGACCGTGAGCAGTTGAATTTCTCTAGGTTTTTCCATTCATTTACGGGATAGAGCACGCTACTGGGTGTATTCCTAAAATTTCTTTTCCAAAAAGAAAAGAACATTAGATTCATTCTGCAGGTGTTTGTTTTGTTATTTTATGCTGTGTGATCTGTAATTTTACCCATCTTTAAAAAGCAGCAATGAGATTTTCACACTTCCCCAGGCAATTAAAGCAATTGATGAGACTAATATTTACAGTTGGCACTTGGCAAGAAATTTTGCAACAAATTGTTGCAGAGTGGGATGTTTCTGACTACAAAAATAAATGAGTAAATAATTATTGCTTACATATGGCTGAATCTCTCTCTAACATCGACGACATCATCTTGCATATCCTCCTGCCTGTACATTTCATTTGGAATGATCCCCTCACTCGCTCCTCTCTCATCTTCGACGATGACCAGATGACCTGAGTCCTCTTCATCGATGGTCTCTAGCTGGTGCTCTGGCGACTCCTCCAGCGATGACGTAGAAGAACTCCTGCTGCTTCCTCGTCCACTTTTCTGAGAAATCTGTAGATTTTATTTGGAAAGATTAAATTAAGACGTTTTTGTAACATATTCACAACTACATCCCGAACTGGGTAGTAACGCATTATGACATTTACCTGCATGTAACAATTCAGTTTCAAAAAGGAGTGATAGAGGGAAGGAATAAGAAAAGTATTGTTTCTTCATACAAAAAGGAACACTGTACAAGGCAAAATGGAGTAAAAGAAAATTGTTTACCTGTGGTAAGTGATAGAGAGAAAGGAGAAGAAAAACAGTATTTTTTTTAAAAATGGAATAAGGAGCAATAGGGACAAATAGGGAGAGATAAAAGAAATTGTCACCTGTGCTTCTAGCAATGTGATTTTGTTCTCTAGGAGGACCATCCGAGCCCTGGTCTGCAGCTGTTCTTTGAGGGAGGTCTCCAGCTGCTTCAAGACGTCCTGGATCACAGGGTGCATCTTCAGCTCGCTCTGGTGGGGGAAAAAACAAGGTTACATGAAAATGCAGGAGAGGTTACACGAAGGAGGAGAATTTAACCTTTGTGTGCACAACATACTTCTGCTCTCTAGAATGTGTGTGTACTTCTGAAGGGCGTCTTCATAAGCCCAATGTGGCGAAATAGCTAGCTATTTTGTGATCAGAATAGCTCGCCAGATTATGAAATAGCTTGCTATTTACGCCTTCATCAGCCAGATAGCGACAGGCCAAATAGCAAGATATTTCGCGAAGTGCCTTCATTAGCTTGAAACTTTCTCAATCCCATCATGCATCAGCCGAGCACATGGAACAGCTGAGGGATTCTTTACGTTAGGTCTTTATATAACATGCATGAAGGTGAGCTCGCAGATCGCTACAAAGCCAGGAGGTCATCGCCCATTTCCATCGCACACTGCACATGCGCAAATATTGGGCAAATTTATGCAGCCAGACTTTTCAAGCTTACGCAGCCCGACTCTCAAGCTAACGAAAACGCGATTGCAACTTCAGGCTAGTTTCTCGGATCAGCAAACTAGCTGGCTATTTTGTCAGATTGGGCTAATACAGACACACCTCTTGTGCAAAATTGCACCAATGGCACACAGAGAATGAAGGGTGAGACTGATCGTCAAGTTTGGGGGTTCTCTTCTTTCTAGCTTGGCTCTTTCTCACCTTGTTTTATTTCTGTGTTAATGAGTTTATCCCTCCCTCAACCTTAAACAGATTTTGTATCTTTCTCTTTGTATCAACCTACCTATTTCTCTTCCCCATTCTCACACACCCTTCTCTCCCCCTCCCCCTCCATCTCCCCTCTTCCATCTCACTCCATCATACTGCTTGAATCCAGCCCACGCTGGCTGGTCACCTCCGTTCTCTCTCTCTACATACTCACATACTTGACCACAGCCTGGTGGGTAGGCGAGTTCTCCTTGGTGTTATACCCCGTGTCTTGACCCTTGACCCCCAGCGGAGGTCGCCTGGGGGCCACTTCCTCATCGATGATCTGGACTGCCGGGGAGCTGGCTGCCATGTGGGGTATCTGAGGCAAGGGTGTCTCACCAGTAATGAGAGAAAATCAACAAGCTTCAACATGAATTTATGTTATTTAATTGTGGGTATTACTTATGCAAACATATGAAAGTGGTACACGAAGTGCTAACCCGTTCTTTACTGAGCCAGTGTAATCGCGGGCTGGCTTTACTCCTCCACTCAGATACTGAGCAGTGCAAGTTCTGCATAATCTGTTGGACAGACTTTAGACAACAGGCTATGAATAAACTCTAAATTTCTTATGGGGCACAATTAGGCCACACCCTTTTGGTAACTACTATTCCAATCATGCAAATATCCCAACTGGACCAGGGTTTACGGAGCCCGAAAATCTAAACATGCCCACAATGAGTTAATAGCATAACATACAACTGACACACCATATTGCACTATATGGTTCAGTTATCAAAGCCTCTTGCATCAATATTTCTGGGACTAACAGCAAAAAAAAAAAAAAAACACACATTGTGATTAACATAAAAGGCTATTAAGCATATATATATAGGTTAGGTATATACATGTATAGGTTTATTGCGTAATAAATGACATTTACCAACAACAATGTCAACTGCGGAAGGCTGCTCTGCCTGAAAGGTGGGAGAGAATCCAATACTCTCACTAGCGGTGCTGTTCAGGGATGGCCTAAAATCCTCACACAAAAGATAATCTGGGAGCTCTGCTGCAGGTACCACATCTGGCTCGCTGCTGGACATTTTAGTGGGTTTACTGGCCAATTTGCTATCTGCAGGTATTTAGAAGAGCATACAATTCTGTCCTCAATTCATAGGTACAATAACTTTTGTGTGCGATAACAGCCATACTGCTGGGTTATACGTAGTAACTGTTTTTTATCTACAAGACTAACCTTCAAGGCTGATGTCATATAATCCACACTCTGTAGTGCCTTATACTATATGAGTAAGAATATATCTCTTTAGAGGGGTGTTCTTTATTAACTGGGTCTATTTTTAACATTGCAGGGGCAAATTCATCCAAAGCCCCAGCATAATGTATTTTCTGTACATACATTAAAGATGTATTTTATTACAATTGGTGCACATTAGATTCATGATGCCCAATGGCCTTGAATATCTACCATTGTGCTTCTGCATGTGAACAAATGTAAAAATATTAGAGGGTATTAGAAGAAATGATCGATGGGAGATAATGGAATTAAATCCTGGCCCCCTCCCCCCATGATAAAACATAGGCATATAGAGAGGGAGAAGTAGAAATCAAGGAAGAGATAGAGAGAAAGAGAGGGAGAGGGAGAGAGAAGAGAGAGACAGAGAGAGAGAGAGAGAGACAGAGAAGAGACAGAGAGAGAGAGAGAGAGAGAGAAGAGACAGAGAGAGAGAGAGAGAGAGAGAGAGAGATAGAGGGGGAGAGAGAGAGAAAGAGCAAGAGATAAAGAGAGAGGGAGAGAGAGAGAAAGAGCAAGAGATAAAGAGAGAGGGAGAGAGCAAGGAGCAAGGAAGAGATAGAGAGGGAGAGAGCATGGAGCAAGGAAGAGATAAAGAGAAAGAGGGAGAGAGCAATGAAGAGATAAAGAGAGAGGGGGAGAGAGCAAGGAAGAGAAAGAGAGGGGGAGAGGGAGAGGGAGAGAGCAAGAGAGAGAAACCATGGAATGACCTGATAAGCTAGGCATAACCACTCTCCATGGTAGGTCACTACTGTCTCAAATCTCACCTGCTGACCTTGTGCGCCCAGACGCTGACCCCTTGGTCAGTTTCACATGTTGGAGGCGTGTCATGGTCACAATGTCAATCACCAGCAGGACCTTGTGCTCAGCAAAGCCGCGGCTAAAGAACTGGGTGCCCGTCAAACGGGGGACGTAATGGAAGATGTCTCTTAAGACCTGCATGGAGACACACAGAATGAAATGTATACATGTCCAGTTCTTGTTTACATCTCAGTTCCATGCAGGACCCTGTTGCATAAAACTTAATTACCATTAATGGTAACTGATCTGCAAAAACAGTAATTGCCAGCCAATGAAATTCAAGGTTTAGAAATTGCCATTGGTAGAAATGTCACCATCAACAGTAATTTTTAGGCAACCTGTGGCCCAGGTCATACAGTATTCCCATGGGACTCACAGGGTTAAAGAATAGATACTGAATTGTGATAAAAGTGATACAATATAGGTAAAATTTAATGAAACATATGCACAAATATTGAAAGAAGAAATATTTCTTGCTGAACAATTAAGTGGATGGGTGTCGATCTGTAAAATGAGGGACAAACTGGGATATATGATCTGCAAATCAATAACATTTCTTGTACTCTCTAATCATTGAAAATTTCTTATATTACACAATTTTTAAGAATGGATAACTTTCTCAAAATGAGTTGTGGTAATTTTCATGGGGTAGGCTGGGATATATACACAGCATTTATGATGCTGCAAGAAAATAGGAGTCCTGTGTTGTATTTAACACACATACAAAAGAAGAACAGACATGCCCGCAGACATGACCTCACTGCATGAGCGAGCTAGGCAACATTAAAAGGACCCTCCCCCCCCCCCCCCTACACACACACAATTCATGTCTCTAAAATTGCTTTTCTTCACATAACTCTGCATAAACACCCTCTGAAGGCAGGAAACTCAATCTCCACGGCTCGATAGATCTCTCCCATACACATACTCAAATTACATACAGGTACAGGATGTGGAATCCCTGTGCACACACAGCACATAACTTATGAACACTTTGTTCCACACACAGGCTTATGCATGCACTGTCCATGCACTGTATAGGCTCCTGAGCACACACATATAACAACATACACACACACACACACACACACACACACACACACAAGTCATTGTGCCATACAAACAAAGCACATACACTGCAGTACAGGATACACAAAACACATACACACACACCCACACACACACACACACATACACACACACACACAGGCAATACCATTAAGCACAGCAGCTGTACTGCAGCATGTATGACATGCACATATGTGTACCCCTGACTGCATGCTGTATCGCACACAGCATGCAATGTATAAGTGCATATAACATAAGCTCTCTACACAATGGTTTTCGGGCAAGCATAAGTTGGTCTATGCATGGGAGCATGAAAGCAGAGAGACTACAGACAGAAGTACAGGACTTAAGCCTGTTAATGTCTGCTTCTTAAAGACATCAATGCAGCTGACATTAGCTGAAGAAAAGACTCAGCTGTCTGGAGACTGATCTGCAGTGCTAAACAAACTACTGGTTGCAACCCTGGGGTACAAGTTTCATCACACAAAGGTAGGTTAGTATAACTCCTGGTTCGGAGGCATACATAGCTGATGGAACACTTCGATCTTGTTGTAGAGACCCACATGCATTTCAAATAAATGGATCATAGGGAGAGAGAGAGAGAGCCGATGTGTGCATGTACGTGTGTGTGTGTGTGTGTGTGTATACGTGTGTGTGTGTGTGTGTGTGTGTGTGTGTGTGTGTGTATGTGTGTGAGCATGATAGAGAAGAGGTGGTTGAGGGAGAATATGCTGTTATTAAATGTTAAACAAAGTAATTCTGCCTTTGCTCTTCAAAGAATCATTGATGAAATCGACTGAAAATATGGTACACTGTATACCACATTTTTTGACATATTGCAGTATGCAAAATATTATAGAAATTAGGCTATTTTGTAATTCAAGCATATACTTTTTATTACACATGGTTAAGTTTGCAGTTGGGGAATTCCTGATCAAATCTTAGAATTTCGATGGGTGATTTTAATCAGCATGGGAGAAAGATAAATTAGAGGGGTAAGTGCATGAGAGAAAGGAGGACAAAAAGGGAGAGGAAAAAACAGAAAGGGAGTAAAGAAAAAAAAGAAAAAGCGAGAGAGGAAGAGAGGGAGACAAAGAGAAAGAGAGAGAGAGAGAGAGAGAGAGAGAGAGGAGGGAGAGCGCAAGGGAAAGGGAGAGGAAGAAAGAAAAAGAGAAAGAAATAAGAAAGATAAAGTAGAGCAAGGGAGAGAAGGAGAAAGGGAGAGTGTGAGGGAGAGAGAGAGAAATTATGGTGTGTGTGTGTGGGGGGGGGGGGGGGGACATGCTTGTGGGAACCTATAGCTATGGTAGCAAAAATCAAGTGCATGCTGGCTCTTTTTAATGTTGGGGCTGAAACTAGGAAGTTGGGATAGGATGATTTCCAAAATAACCCTGGGAACTAGAAATTAAGAAACACATGGGAAATTGTGGAATACTTAATTAGATCTCTCAAAAGACTTATAATTGGCATAATCTGTATGTTTCTTGCAGATATTTGAATGAGGGCAGGGGGAATGTTTACAAATATTACTGTTAACAAATACCAGTTTTTACATAATTCCTTTTCTGTTTCAAACATTTGTCAATGTTTGTTTATCTCTATTTTTAATATCATTATGGTTGAGTATATCCAAAACCCTGAACATACATTTAAACAAGGCATTAAAAATAGTGTTTTGACTTGCTCAAGAAAAATGAGGCTACCTAACCAAAATGTTTCTGAAAATATATTTAGTCTACATAAATTCAGACTTATCAAATGATTTAACCATATGTTTGATAACAATAAATTTCATACTGCTGTTGGAAGATAAATGCAAAAAAAGAATCATGTGTTGTAAACTAGCTGGAAGGCATTTTCCCCTTATAACCTTTACTTCTACCATGTGTCTAATAATCGCTTGGCACATTCTCTATCCCTGCAGAACTTGACGAGATATTCTGAGGCCGGCCAGTCCCAGGCTAGCTGAGCCATGGCCTCATTTCTGCTGGTGCAATGGATGCCAGGTCCTTGCACAGAGACCGGTGTCAGTAAAGAGTTCAGCATCATCGGTGTGGAGGATGTCAAGGAGGACTACCGCTATGCCTTGGATACCGGTCGTGTCACCATGGCAACCTATCGCTTCCAGAGAGGGAACAATGTGGGGACCATGCATCGCCTGTGTAAAATACTGGGCTCAGCAGGTATACATGCGCATACACATCCATACACATCCATAAGGTCTAGCTAGCCTGGCTTCCAGGCTGCTGGATTTAATAATTCTCCTTTTCTCAGTCCATAAGGCGGAAAAGAAAGTGAGAAGTATTAGTCTAGGATTTGGCAAAAATAAACATTGCATTGGAGGCGTTGTAAACAACTCGATTATTTCAATTCAATCTGCATACATCTTTTTCTTGTCCAATATTGATTTGCAATTAATTTAGAGGTTTATTTTGTCTGTTTCATCAGCGATCACTGTCCTGTACAAGTATCTAATCAGACTCAAGTCACACAACTCCTGCACTAGATTACAGGAAAAATTTTCAGGAAAAATTACATCACCATATATTCTGTTTCAGAGTGTACACTAGGTTCTAATTCTAGCTTATGCAACATGATGTTTTGCCCCCCCCCCCCCCCGCCCCTCCAGGAGACAAAACACCCCTCGAGAAGGACATGCTCAAGATGATGATCAGTACAAGTGACCAGATGACCACTGACCAACAGCAGGGGGAGGATGGAAGGGTCATCTATACCATCGATGAGGATGACAAGGTATGGATAGATTTTTGTTATGATTACAAAGGACACAAGGTATTGAAAAATACAGTCCAGTATTAAGATTTTCATTAACAAAATCCTAATATGTGGCACAATTTTAAATTAATCAACAGAACCAATTGTTCAGATATTGAACAATAAATTCCAGGAAACATTCCTTTCATTCAAAAGTAGCATTGTCCAACTAGGCCAGACATGAAATGAACACATTGAAACATGTGCATTATACCATCTTAAATAAAATGGAAATTTGAAGGGGCTCTTTTGTCATCTGCAGGGGTACAGTTTTTTTGCACTTTGGGGGCTGAATCTCCATGAGCCCCCCCCCCCCCCCTCCCAACCCACTGGATATCATTCTGCTGCACATTCCTCCTCATCCTCCTCTCCCTCTTCCTCCCCCCCCCCCCTTTCCTCCTCCTCTTCCTCAGTGTCAGGTGATGACTGTCAAGACTCAGCAGCAGCCGTCGCCACAGCAACACAGACCCCCACCCTGGGAGGTGGAGAAGGAGATGCTGACACTGCTTGAGGAGAACCACAAGCTGAAGAGGGAGAATGGGTCTCTGAGAGAGAAACTAGCCAAAGCTGTAGGTAAGAATCACTGGGAGATGATGACACTTCTTAAGAAGAAACCCAAATTGAGAAGGAAGAAAAGGTCTCAGAGAAAATCTGACGAGGGCTGAAGTAAGAATCAATACAGTAATTCTAAGGTTATTAAAATGCTTTTTACCCATACGATGCAATGCATTTTAAGTTTGTATATGACATTTCATTATACTACAAATAGTAGCAGTTGCCAATTTGAGGAGTGATCAAACTTCAATTGATCATACATAATAACAAAAATATATGTTTTTTGCTAAAACTTCCACGGATGTGCTTAACTTTGTTTTTTCTGCATCTTTAAAACATGTCTTTTGTCCAGAATACAGTGAAAAGCTAGTTAATGAAGTCATGTATCAGTATGATGCCAAAGGAAGGAAAAAAAAAACCAAGTAATGAGCCGTGAGATAATAGTTTATTTTTGGTACACCATTTTGTCATCTTCTCACTGCTCCCCAGTTGTTGATAAAAACATTTGATGTCCCTCTAGGGTTCCTTTCCATGAGAATACAACCACTTATGTTTAATCAATCTCCACAGATGTGCAGGATCTCAAGAACATCTTGGAAACCACCATTGTGAACATCCAGCGGAAGCAGATCTCCCAGCCTACAGTGAGCTCTCCACCAGCCGTCAATGGTGGCGCTCTCCCACCTCTAGAGAACACTCGCCAGAACACCCACCAAATGCTGCAAAACATTGATCAACCTCCTCACAGCCAAACCCAAATCTACCAAAGAGTCGTTGACATTCCCTCCGTCTCCCAGGGACTCCAGAAGCAGAGCGCACCTCGGAAGTCACCTCAGATGCCTGCGAATCTGCAGGTAGTGACCAACATGAGCCAACATAAAGCAAGAGAGGCCCCTGTCAATCAACAACCACAACCCAGGCGAATTACACCCGTCAGCATAGCACCAAGACCCGCTGTAGAATCAGACAACCCTTACATCGTCAGAGTCCAGTCCCTGGCTGAACCAACGCCACAAACTGTCACATCATCCATAAGGAAGAGCACTGCCCTCACACCGGCTACAATGGCCACCCCTATGGACGGCGGCTTTCCACATGCGACTGTAACCACCCAGGTGCGTCAGACGGGGGTTGGCGGCAGGAAGCAGGCACGACCGAGACAGCGGGCGATCAAACCACCGCAGTGGCAGGCTGGGTACGTCGCAGACAACATTGTGGAGCGGCTGCGGATGCTGCGAGCAGGGGAAGGAACGTCCATGTCCGTTGCCAGTAGTGACATAGCCCCGGTTCCTTCAGTATCCACCACAGACACAATAGCACCAGCAAGGCCCTTCTTTGATGATTATGATGGAGACAAGGTAAGGAAAAGTACAGTCCAGTATGAAGATCTATTTTGTCTCTCAACTCCCCATCCATGATATTTAAATAATGTTAACATGATTATAACTAACAAATAATGAGATCAATACAACATCCAGGAATATGGTTGAAAAGAAATCTTTCATGGCATTTTGTATGCATTTGACTCGGCACTCGGATTTTCCTGACGTCACTTGGAGGTGTGCGTTTTTTCAAATTTTCTTCAAAATGAAAGTTTATTGCGGCAAACAAATGTGAAATTCATTTTTCGTGGATAATTTTACATAGATTAGTAGGAACTTATTTTTCTAATTTAGTAACCCTTTAACAAGTATGGAGGAGCTGTGGTACAGAGATAGTCAGCTGTAACTGAGAACCTTAAGTTGAATCTCATGATCTCATTTGTGTTTTGATTTTTGATACCAGATACACTGCTTAAAGTTAAAGTTGATTAAAATACAAAAGAATGAGTGGAACATTTCACCCAATCATGCAAACTCACTAAAAGGATTGATGGGGAACTCCAATCCATGATAGCATACCAGAGAAAAACGACGCTCTGAACTCTGAAAGTCCCCGCTAGGATTACTGCTGTTCACTCAGTTTGTCTTAGTTTAGAACGAGTTGTCTTGCTCAAAGGACGTCACACTGCGGTACTCTGCGGGATTTGTGTGTATTGATGGGTGAAATAATCTACAAATGACACATTTAGGGTTGACGACTAGTATCATTATTTGTTGCAGCTTGTGGAGCTGGCTCCTGGCACAGGCGTCAAGCTTCCCCGCCGTCAGCTCAAGCTCTCCCAGAGATCCAAGGGAGCCAGCCAGTACACACGGAAGCTGGTCATGATGCTCTTCAACATGAAGGAACTCAGTACCAGCTCGGTGACCGGTTACAGGGCAACGGGCAGGGGCAGTGAGAACGCACCTGAGAGACCGCCGCTGGACCCAAAGAGGGTCAATGCTATCATTGGTAAGAACACTTGAGGAGTCTCTCCATTTTGTATTTTTATCACAAAATCTTCAAGCTCATAAATATCAAAATATTCTTATGATTGGAAAACAAAAAAATGAATGGTATGAAATAACAATGACAATAATAACAATGACTGTCAATATGCTGTTTTAATGCATTTATACATTACATATTTACATTGTACCTGCCCCCACCCATAGCTCATCACAGAATAGAAAAACCAATCCATATGGTGTTTGATTTGTTTATAGCCTGTCCCATTTGTGTTTACTTGATTAATTAGAACAGTTCAAATGAAATTTCCAAATTAAATTCAACATTCACAGTGAGCAATATATTGCAGTTCTGTGGCACTTGCCAGATCACTCATATATACTAAGTACTCCAATTGTGAAACCACTGTGGAATGAAATAAGTTTAGTCATGGTGGACAGTTGCGCTGATGCAGAGATTTCAGTGTGTTATGAAACTTATGTTAACACTTACATAAAACAATTGAAATAAAAGATTGAATTCATCAATCCCTCTTCTGTTCTGGTTAACAATGACTCATTTTTTTCACCACAGCGGCCGTCCAGAAGCGCTTTCCCCAGGTGTCTCAGTTCAAGGTGAAGCAGGTGATGAGCCAGAAACTGATGGATCTCCGCAAGACGCTGAGAAACAAGCAGCTCAGAACTGCCACTTGGAGACAGCGTGCTCTGCATCATTCTACACTCTCATAATACAGGGGCTGCTTTCAAGGATATTTGGGTCACAGACCTTGTTGATAGATCGGTTGATCGGTTGACTCAATGTATATGTGCTGGATTTACGGATTTACAAATGTGGAGCTCTCAAAAACAAACAGCTTAGAACTGCCACCTGGAGACAGTGAGCGCTGCATCATTTCTAAGCTCTCACACAAGGACTACTTCGTTCACAGAGCTTATCGATCGACGAGTTGACTGAGGATTTATTATGGAAGTGGAGCTCTCAGAAACAAACAGCTCAGAATTGCCACCAGGAGACAGCGTGAACTGCTTCATTCTATGCTCCAATACAAGGCTGCTTGGCTTGCAGAGCAAGACATGTCTGAACAAGTTGATGAAGTCTTTACAAAAACAGACCTCTAAAACAAACCACTGCCACTGGGAGACACTGAGCACTGCATCCTTCTACGCTCTAATAGCAGAGATTTTTCAAAGATTATTTGATGCATACCTTATTTTTATTCTGTTGTTTTAAGGCATGAATTGGCTACAAGAGAAAGATACCTGAACTCTAGTCTCAATTTGTGAAGCTTGTATTAAGATATGCATTCCTTCTCTCATTTGTGTTTTTGTCTGTCAGTGTAAGCTCTCATCTAACAAATTCATCAATACAGTATTAATGAAAGGTAGTTGTGTGTGCACCTAACAATGTACATCTATGCAGCATTCATGCCATAGACACAGTAAGCAGAAGAGAATGAAACTTCACAATTTGTTGTAGACCGATAGCATCTTGCCTCTATTATGATAGGATACTATGAGCTACGTGCCGAAACAACTCTAGTCACAAATATCTTCTTGGGACAGAACCTATTTACTTACCACGAACTTCTGCCTCTGTTTTGATCTAAAATTTCCGTAATCACAAAGATGAATTTAGACACCTCTTACAGTATTAATTAAGAAAATGCGAGCAGAGGCAAGATGCCATTGGTCTAATTTGTTGATAATCGTCCACTCATGCAAGTACCAGTAGATGATTGCAGTCTTGCTGCACAAGTGTCATCTATTGTCAACAGCTACCAGATAATTCTTATGGCTACAAATGCATTGTGGCTTGCTAGTGCAGGGCAAGTGGAAGTGTTCCATTGGGCCAGTGAATTTCATACACTGGTCTGCCTGGGCAAGCATTATTTTTCCTTGCTCAGTTTCGTAATGGAGTTTGAGGAAGGCTGTGTGCTGAATTCCTAAACTGTCAAAGTGAGCTTTGTTACTCAATGTTATTTATTTGCTTTTCTAGTTATACACTGTACCATATATTTCAGCTGATAACTATGTAGCACCTTGACTTACTTTTGCTGAAAAATATGCTTGACATCTAATGTAAACATGGTAAACATTTTTTTTTTCAGTGAATTTTGCGGATGATTCCAATGCTGAGAAAATGTAAATACGCAAAAGTTGATTCATATTATATTCTGCATTGCGCGCTTACGTCATTAGTAGCAGCGCGCTACAAATGAGGAAAAAGTTTTTGTCCTGATGGCCTGTTGTAACTGATGTTGCCTGTATTATTGCCAAGATGCACAGGTAAAGAGTTAAAGATCAGAGGCAGTAGAGGTAATAATTACTAGCTGTAATCATATCAGAACTCTTCTGTCATCTCCGGGTTATGCTTCTTGAAATAATTTTATATAGCGATGTTCCCATTATCATTTGATGAGATGCAAGAGTAGAGATGATTCCTTCCGGGTATCCCAAAATCTAATGGAACCCTCGGTCATGGTACCAAAATTCCAGTAGTCTGTACTGCGGCTACCCCTTACCTTAATAAATGCAGATGAGTATGCCTGCAGTACCATCAGATGTTGGACTTCTTTGGACAATCGATATACCTGTGATACACTTGCAGGACTGAATCTTATTCCCCTAATGACTGTGACATTGGTCAAAAGTCAAGTGTATATAGAAACTGTTAAGAATATATTACAAACTTTGTTCACTGCCAGTTTTGTAAAGCCTGCCCCCCCCCCCCCTCACATTTCTGAAACAAATAATATCAAAATACAGATCACTATTATTAGTAATTGGTCATCCGGTCTCTTGCCACATACTGCTCAGCCAAAATGTCTTTTTCCATTTGAAATGTTTCTGTATATTGCTTTGTATGAAAATAAAATGGTGTGTTAAAAGTCATCAAAATATTTGTTTCATATTTAATTTTGTTTTTCTCTATCAAAAAAGCAACCCGATGATGAGTTCAGTTGAATAAAACTAGGAGCATTTTTACAACAGTTCAGCAAAATAGACCCTGATGAGGAAGTTAGGTTGGAAATCATAATTACCTGCACTGAGTCCCAATTATCAAATAACTTCTTAAAGATATATTCCCCAAAGCTTTGCAAATCTGCTTCTACAATTTGCTTTCTTTCATTCATTTGTACATCAGGGATTCATGGTTGCATTTACTAGTACTAGTAGGTCTACATTTCAAATTGACTGTTTCCTGACCAAAGTACAAACACATCAGTACATTTCAATCAATACAATGAGTGTGATCGAGCTTGATCTCAATACAAAGTTTCTTTTATGAATCACATTTTTGGGGGGTCAATCAAAAAAAAGGAAGTAAATTCATAAGTTGTTTCACTGCTTGCATTATAATTTGATAGCACCATCATGTACACAAATCACAGGTAGAAGTATTTCAGATTGACATCCCCTATCTCACTTTCCATTACACACACACACACACGCACACACACACACACACACACACACACACACACAGACATGTACACTACAGCTCTAAGGGATTGGCATAGGGAAAGGGAAAGGGAAGAAAGGGAAGGAGCCTCAGTTTGAAACCACGGTATATTTTGTCCAGTTCAGCATGAAACATGATACTTTAGCCTGAAAAGCATCATGTTTCATACTGAGCTGGACAAAATATACCGTGGTTTCAAACTGAGGCTCCTTCCCTTTCTTCCCTTTCCATATGCCAATTCCTTTGAGCTGTAGTGCATATGTAAGCTCTTAGACTTTGCTGGATCCTGACTCTTCTACAAATTGGATGGCAACACCAGTTACAGCTTTGGAAAGGCAGTACTCCAGCTGAGATTTTGATTCTAGTTTTGTTTGGGCTCAAAAATAAAACATTTGTGCTATACGTCTTCAAAGTGACGCAAATTTTCAGAAATCATACTGACTTCGCAACCGATATTCGCAGTACAGCCAGTCCGCAGGCAGCAGGAAACACGCATATTTTATTTTCAGCTTAGTAGTTGTGACCTTCACTTGACCTCTCGACCGTGGAAAAGGTCTCCTTTTCAAACTGCGATATCTCCATGAATAAACCATATTTTCTTTTGCAACTGCATGTTGAAGGTGGAAATTTACCAAGTATGAGAACACATTAAATTAAAACAGGCAAAAAAATATTGCAAATTTGAGATAAATATGTGGTTCTATTTAAAAAAGAAATGAAAATAAACTCTATATTTCAGTGTCAATCGCCTATGAGCCACCAACACTTATTTCTGAAGCGGAGTCTATTGTACTTTTTGAAAATATCTGTATTTTTCAACCTCTCCTTGTAGAAGGGTCAGGATCCAACAAACTATCAACCATGTTCAAATCTAAAATGTGTGAGACATGACGAAGTTGTGAACGATCCTAACCAGCCAATCATAGTCCGCGACCGTCGAATCGCTGGTGACAAGGCGTTATTATGGCGGACTATGATTGGCTGGTTAGGATCGTTCACAACTTTGTCACATCTCACGTATTTTGGATTTGAACATGGTGGATATTTTGCTGGATCCTGACCCTTCTACAAGGAGAGGTTGAAAGAAATATGGTATGTTCACAAAGTACAATAGATTCTGCTTCAGATGATCTATAAGTGTTGGGGGCTTAAAAGCAATTGACATTGAAATATAGAGTTTAGTTTCATTTTTTTTAGAATTAGAACCACATATTTATCTCGAATTTGCAATATTTTTTTGCCTGTTTTAATCAAATGTGTTTTCACACTTGGTTAATTTCGACCTCCAACATACAGTTGCATAGGAAAGTGTACGAAAATATGGTTTATTCATGGAGATATTGCAGTTTGAAAAGAAGACCTTTTCCGCGGTTTGAGAGGTCAAGTGAAGGTCACGACTACCAAGCTGAAAATAAAATACACAAATTTTCTGCTGCCTGCCGACTGGCTGCATGTATACAAAATGTGTGCATTCAGAATAACAAATATTCATAATATGAACCTTTGGAAACATAAACATTAGCCCTTTTGTTCAAACCCCGTGTGCAATTTTCCCTATGAAATAAAAAAAAATGTTCACAGGGGGTCATTTACATGTGTGTAATACACGAGCTAAATTGCCCTGGTGGGTGTTTCACCAAGAAAGTTATGCACAACTTGAAGCACGATTGGTGACCTGTTCTTGGAAGCCAAATCAGATTTTTAATTATTTTGATTCCCATTGGCTAAAGTTGAAATATGATCTTTGTTGATTAAAATTCTTGTTGTCAACAAGCATCTGAATACAAAGTTTAAAATTTGTGAAATTTGATTGTAGGAAATTCATTTCCACACTACATGTATGTTAAAACAGGAACAAATAAATCTTATTTAGCACAAAAACAGGTCACCAGTCATGTGTACAGTGGTGCTTAACTTACGCACATCTTGGTGAAACAGCTAGGGCCTGAGCAATCACATAATTGCTTTACTGACTCCTTACCTTATATACTGCCTCCATAAACGTCTGATCTGTTTTCCCTGTGAGGGGTATGCCAGCGTCATGGATGGTCTGTGTGAGAGGCCGGGAATAGTCGCACATCAGGTAGTGGATGATGGGGAGAAACTCCTTCGGAGCACCTCTAGCGAGACTAGAAGAGGAAGGGTGGGAGAGAAAGTTTGCATTGAACACCTTCCTTTCCACCCTTTTTCCTTTTGAAGTACCGGCCTCTAGACAGTATTTTTGTATTTGGTGCGGTGCAATCCCATTTGACCCAATGAATGGATAAAACATATGTCTTGTTCTTTATGTGATTCATAATTTTTTACAGAATTTTTAATTGACTGCAAAATTGGTAAATGACTCTATATATTTAACAGCCAGAAGTTCTTTCAGCATTCAGAAACTACAAAGAAGGGAAACCAAAAAATTAGAAAAGAGAATTATAGCTAGGCACACAGAATGAAAAAAAAAGGATCTCTCACCTTTTATAGTCCAGGTCCTTTGCATATTTCACCTGTCTCAACTTGCTCTGGAGGCGATGTAAATTGCCAGTTAGATCCCCTGTTGCCATGGTGACTATGGTAGACCTACCTGAAATGAAAAAAAAAAAACATACTTAAAAAAGTCACTAGTATTGTTTCTCTTCACAGAACTGGCTGGCTATGTTCCCTGTTTTACAGTTTTACACCCTCTGGCTCTGACTTAGATCTATGGCTATGTTATAATTTTTCAGCATGCACATATTATTTGTAAGATTCAAAATGATGATAAATTTGGGATATGGACTATCCTATCATCATTTCGAATATTGAATCCCAGTGTGTGTGCATGCTGAAAAAAAATGAATGGCCCATCATTATGCAAAAAGTAGTGTCGAGTAACTTTCGCAAGTACAAGTGGGACCGATGTACACAATCCATACAAGCGCAGTGTGTAGTCTGAATATATATAGCCCGGCTGTATAGCTGCAGCTGCAGCCGCGTCACTTTTCACATCTCAAGCTTAGCATGTCGTAACTTAATATATAAATAGCTACTAAAGTAAGTTATGATACGGGCCTCACGGTGCCGTAATGGTGGCGAGCGTCGTGTCAACGCGTTCACAAATCTCTTGTTGAGAGTTGATTCTTGCTTGAGATGCATACTTACTGCGGCACTAGTATACTGAGTACTGTATATGTATTGTGGTGAATCATCAACGTACGTACGTACGCGAAAAGAATTCATATAGCGCGCGCTATTCCATTTCCGGGTTAAGGCGGATTCACACTGCATCCGACATTCCGACATACGACACGACATACGACTTTCCGACATTTGATCCGACAAAATAAAAATCGAAACAGTGCAAATCCAATGTGTCCATTCACACTGAGGCAACACGACAAAAAAAGTCGTGTCCGACACATTTCGTCGTATTAAAAAATCGGATCATGTAGCGATTTTTCAAGCACGACAATCCGACATTTAGCCGGAGACCAATCACAACGGCGGATTCCTATGACGTCACTTCATAAGTTTGGCTTGTCAAAAGACTTTTGCTTCGCGGAAAATCCCTGCGATGGCTCAATGTCAGTCCCATGTACTAAAATGTATGTTGGACAATGTTTCCCTACGCATCATATCTTTATCATGTTTTGGTGAAGCATTTTGCCATTGTTTGTTGAGAAAGGTGGGCAAGAAGGTGATTCCTTATTGGCGGTAAGTTAATCAATGTCTATTGATGTCAGGTAATAACGAGTTAATCGCGGTATTCAGTGGTAATTGAGTTTTAAAGACTCGACTCGAGGACAATTAAGTGTAATGTTTACGTTCGAGTAGGTCTACGTAGTCGTATAAGTAAACGTTAAAATTACACAGACCCAAGGCCAAGGGTCTACATGTAAAACGTCAACGATGATTGATGATGTATGCAACTGATATCTACCTGCATAAATGTCATCATTCTAAACTTGAAAGTCTTGTGAGATCTAAATCGCACTTTAACTTTGAAAGGCCTGGACATGTACATGCAACATAAATATATCTAGTTTTAGAGGTCTAGACTGGTATTGAACCTGTTTATGTTTATACTCGGATTAGGCTCTAGTCTAGATCTACTACTAGAAAGCTGTTGCATAACCAACAGAACATAAACATCCGTAATACGCGTACTTTACTATATGTCTAAACAGTACTGCAGTTAATTGTAGTGTGAACTGTATTTACTCTGTTCGAATGTCAGAGTTTTAGTAGATAGATCTAGTCTAGATCTAATTCATACGTTGGATCTAAAGTTAAGTTACAGGTCTACAGCCTCGAGGTCAACATGGCTTTTAAAGGCTTTAAAATGTCATGAGATCGAAGTGAGATCTAACAACAAACGTATCATTGATCCAGATACACTTTATACTGCGACCAGCCCGCTCACGCTCCCGCTACGCGGGAGCAGTCCCGGGACTAAGATACACCAACTCATGACAACACAGTAGAGGGTCTAGGTCTATTAATTAGAGTGTACATTTCCCAGATCCAAACAAGTTTCTTTAGCAGCTAGTCTACTACTCTACTACTACGTTTTCTTTTAGATCTGTACCCGG
This sequence comes from Arbacia lixula, assembly GCA_963669155.1. Classification (NCBI taxonomy): domain Eukaryota; kingdom Metazoa; phylum Echinodermata; class Echinoidea; order Arbacioida; family Arbaciidae; genus Arbacia; species Arbacia lixula. The sequence continues at coordinate 3,769,800 of OZ022582.1, read as the reverse complement.
GATCTGGACTCGACCGTACCTATCATGGGTAGCCAGTAGGTCTATCTTGTTGTTATGATAAATCTAGCCAGCCGGCCGACCGGCCGGGCGTGCTCATGCGAATAGATCTAGGTCCACGGAGTGAATTCATACTCGTATTAGATAGATACTAGTTTTAGTAAAGAAATGAATTGACTCTTAGATATATCTGAGGTTGGTTCGTAGTTTAAATGTATGCAGTCTACCTCTAGAACTAGAATAGATAATTTGCTACACTCAGATTTCCTTGTTTAGTTACAATTCGTACTAGTCAGCCATCTATCAATATCATCAAGTAGAGTCTATTTCAATCACAGCAAGTTATTTGCTCGTCTAAAGTCTACCAACATATTAACCAAACCTTAATTTTAGTGAGATCTGACTAACAAAAATAGAGATGAATTGGCCTGTATTCATGGGTTTAAGTTACTTTTCTTTCGGGTTTAGAAGACTCTCAACTAAGTTTGCATGAGGAGCTAATTAATGTAGATTCATATTTGTTTGTCGGGGAATGGTGACAGTTTTCTTAACCTCAAAACTTCTTAACGTTAGTTTTTAGACTAAAAAAATAAGAAGTGTAATTATTTTTTCTAGCAGAGTCACTGTTGGTGGAATGATTTAGTTCGTCAGTTAAATGATTACATGTAGAATGGCTGTAGATATGCGGGATGTTCCTAAAAAGAATGTACCAATATTCAAAATTTCTTTGCATAGATTTAAACAAATTCAACATCAAGAGTAGGCCTGTTCAACTGTTCATATTATATGTTTTATTTGATACTTTTCGTGCATCACGCACACTGGCGTAAACATGTAAAGCTTTTTTGAGGGAAAGATGCCATTTTGAGGGTGCGGGAGAAGGATGTCTGAGAAGGGGGGGGGGGATGCCCCCCCCCCCCCTTCCGGCATCCGGATAATGTTGTTTCTTGATCTCTAAGAAAGTTCTCACCGTGTATTTCAACCGTCTATATAGCATAAATGATCAAATCTGTGAAAGGAAAATTAAGAAGGGGGGTTAACATGGTTCAGGCTAAAACAAATATGTACAGATGTAGCCATAGATTATGGGAGTTTGGTGCCGAGGGCGGGGGGGTAAATGCCTCTGCTGTGTTCATGAAAGAGAGGAGGGGACGGAGGGGGGGGGGGGGGTAATTTTGTTGTGTTGATGCAGATTTGTCGAAGCAGAATCTAACAGATAGACTCACTTTGAACAGGACACTCAAATCATTGAATAATTTTATATTTCTATTTGAGGAATCGTGATACCTGCAAACTATATTGTAGGCCTACATGTATACAATGTCATGTTGCTGATATGATTTATAATGCATATGTCTGGTATAAAAACAAACAAACATACCTTAACATAGGCATAGCCAATGAACTAGATAAAGACATAACCTACCCTCTTATAATGGACTATTGTTATGATTGCTGTAATATCGTAAATTCTTTCTCTTCACCGTTGTAAAGAAGGATTAGGGTGAGTGTGATTATGCCAACTTCCCAACACGAAATATTGATTCTGGTTTTCCTCTATTTTGGATAAGTACGTATCTGTAACTTGATGTAGTATTGAGGCAAGAGAATGAGAATGAACAAGGAGACGCAAGAGTAGAGGGAAGGAGAAGAAAGAGAGGGAAGCGAATGTGGAGGAGGAGGGAGGTGGTGGAGAAGGAGGAAGACGATGATCATCTAGTTGTCTTTCGTTTTTTGTTTCTCCTCCTTATTCACCCTTCTTTCTTCTAGTCATTCTCACTTGATTCTTTTCCCTACCCCCCCCCCCCTTTCCTCCTCCCTTCCTTGCCGTACTGCTCCTCCTCTCCTCCTCGATTCCTCACCATCAATCCACCCTCTCCCCCCTCCCTTGTTCCCTTTCTCCCGTTTCCTTCCCCCTCCCCCTCGTTTTATATTCCCTTCCACCTTTTTCATCTCTTCCTTTTAACTTTCTTACTCCCGTCTTCTACCTCTTCAATTTCCTTCTCCCTTTTCTCCCGCCTAGTTCGCCTTAATTCTTTTCTTCCTCGTTCTTCCTTCTTCACCCCCCCCCCCCCCCCCCGCCCTCCTACTCGTCCTTCTCAGATCAATATTTTTCTTGTGTTTATGCTTGGTTATTGCATAAAGAACTTGGTAATTGATTGACCGACAGCAAATGTCGTGTCATCCGACTTTTTGCACGACATTTTGGAAAGTCGTTGTCAGTGTGAACTGAAATGTCGTGTCGTATGTCGTGTCGTATGTCGGAATGTCGGATGTCGGATGCAGTGTGAATCCGCCTTTAGAGCGACGAGACCACTGATCTCTCCACTCAGCTCAGTGGACGAGACCGGTGCCTTGTTTTTCCTGTTTACCTTTACTCCGCTCCACGTCAAAACACCAGTCGTCACCGAAGTTTACGTTGGTAGTGTGTACAATCCCACGGCGCGCGCACGAGCCCGTGCAGCTTCACCATCAATCGACTTTACGAGATGAATTACTTTTCGGTGCTCGGGTAGCGCATACTGATGTGATGTTAACGTACGGGACAGCACGTATATTCTGAAACGAATAAAGCTCCTGGTGGAATTTCCCCGTGTTTGTTCACAACATTTGGAGTAGATTTGATTTAACACTTGCATTACCCTCGAACATGATTTAGAGTAAGCAACAAATCAAGAAAACCCAAATTTTACCCAAGGCAATAATGCAGTGCACCCTCCTCGTCCTATACCTGTGTCCTAGCTATTAGGCCTAGATATGAATATTTAATCACTTATTATTTTCCTTGGCTTCTTAATAAAGCAGAAAGTAAAATGGAACTTATTAAGTTTAAGTTATAGGTCCATTCCCGCATTTGATTTCCTCAAAAGTTGTCACCCAATATTTTGTGATGGATTTGCATGCGAATTAAGACAGCACGCAGGCCAAGAGTGTTTGACATGATCGATAGGCATATGGATAATGCAAACATAATATGAACTGAATTTAATACGAGTGGAACTGCCAGAGAAACATATTTGGGTGAAATTAGACATTTATTCAGCCTATAAACGTTTGAATGCATCATGATCATTATTGCAGATTTTCATTGTTTGCATGGGCCTAAACAAGACAATCCCGATAGCATCAGTAATTTGTAAAACCTGCAAAAAAACAAGGGGGAAATTAAACTTTATTATTTGAATTACGATTGACACCTTTTTCCCCTCAAATTTTCCCCCATAAAACAGGGCGTACTCGTGTGCCGCGCGCGTTCGCCGCTAACTTAACTGTGCTACAAATGTGCGTATACAGAAATGTACTTGAGAAACTCATCTCGAGCTCGGTGAACAACCATGAGTAGGCGCGCGCGCGCGAGCTGACCTAAATCGCTCAGCCTCAGCTCGGTTGCCAGATAGCTAGCGAGATTGGGTGTTGTTGTTATTAAAAGTGTGAGGCTGAAAGACGTTTTGTTAAAGCATTGCACGTATTTGTGGAAAGGGGGTGGAGGCAACAATGAGTGATAGTAAGGAGACAACGGGATTCTGTCATCCTTAGTGTCGTGGTGCGCTGGATCTGGAAGAATATTGGTAGAGACCCGAGTGAGGCACGGACCTTGACTCGCAGATTCGCAGTGTAACTGTATTCAAGTTAGTTACTGCGACAATATTCACATTCGATCGCACTGTCACTGCTATCTGCTCTAGCTCTATTGCCATTGCTCTGCTCTATCTTTTGTTGGACAGTCGAGCTATCCTGAGATGTAGAATCACTCTGGTGTTTGTCAGTTATCCTCCATAATTCTGAGGTGAGTGATACTAGTATATAAAAAAAATACTAGTGAGTAGTGTGATAGACCGCTACAATGCAGACAGCATCTAGACAGGAAAAACTGTCTCATTCGGGAATTGGGGCATTCTTTAATCAAAATTACATTTTTGGACATAAAAGGTACTCCTGTATAGGTAGTCCCGTTCAGAGGAGCCAGATGCAATCTCAGCGGATCCAACGTTCTATACAGACAGATTTTTCGGTCTGACATGTCACTAGTAACAGCATCTTGCCTCTATTGTGATGGGCCTATCTACCGTAATTATAGAGGCGAGATGCCATTGGTCTAAGTCGATCTCATCAAATCATCATCATCATTAGGCATCGTTCAACCATTGTTGGATGAAGCCCTCTTCAATTATTTTCCATTTGCTTCTATTTGCTGTCATTCTGTGCCATATTGCTGTGTTTGTGTATGATGATATTTCGTCTCTTGAAATGAAATAAGTCGATCTGATGGTGATAAGAAAATACTGTTATTGCTCCTTGTCATGTCATGTTTCTTGTTGACTATATTCTGATAAGAAAGCACGAACAACCAACAAATGATGAGCAGCAAAGTGACATGAGTGAAATTGCACAGGCGGTCTCATGTCCCTGGTCTTCCAAAGTGCCAGTAACGTCGGACAATATCATTGAAAATCTTGCTTCAACATCTTTGATGAGGGTCCCCGCACCCTGCTTTCAAATATACTAAGACTGGGTGGTACATCCTTTTACCACATTGTTTACACAATTTCTTTTGAGGACGCTTTGATGTGCACTCCAAACTCCCCACAAACAAGGGGAACATACCTTGCAGCTGCATTTTTGGAGTTTGAATGAATGTGCTTGACACATGGCAAAGTGTATGTGATTCTTAATTTTTAATAAAAGAGAAGTATTAATGTTCATGTTGGGTACACTACAGTGAGCATATTACGCTATTGTTGCAATCAATCTCTCTTTTGTTGCTCTCCTTTCAGCTCGAGCTGAAGGCAGTAAAACGCAACTATCCAGATCTTGAGAGGTGAAAGCAGAAGGAGGCTTTGCTTTGGCTGACACAAACTGACCAAGTGAGGGCAGTGTGCTAGCCAGACAAGCCATGGGGCAAGCCATGCGGCGGATCCGACGTGAGGGCAGTCTGGCTACCTGGCCTCCGACGGTGGGCCGGAACGGAATGAGGCGGTTCCCGAGCTTCTTAGACCCGCTTCAGAAGTTCCCGGACATCATGAACCTCCCGCCCGAGATTGCACTGATGGTGCTGTCCAACCTGAATGCCACTGACCTGTGCCTGGCCATGACGGTCAACGACTTCTGGAGGGAGCTAGCTAGCGATGAGATGCTCTGGCAGGGGTGAGTGGAGCTTGATAATTTATGGAGTAATCCCTTACAACAGCTCCCCTCGGCAGCTGTACAAGGATGATGCAGCGTAGATGTGGTATATTAACACACAATCATTGGCTGTATTTATTACAATAAAGCTTTGATGTAGATAGTGCAAATAAAAACTGTGTTATAAGCATTGCACAATGCAGGATCCAGCAAGAGGCTGCACTGTCCTTGTGGCAGATAGGGCAGTCTCTCTGAAGCATTACTTACTGATGCAGGAAGATGGTTGCGTCATATGGAGGCAATTATAAGAAGCCACTCACTCTCTGCCTGCAGATTAACGCCATTGTCTTCTAACTGCAGTAACGCAATGATATTGATAATCCACATTTAATACAAAGGTAGTCCTCTGATCTGACAGAGGAAACAAACAGCCTAAGTAAACGATTTTTGTGTAATTGTACCGTAACATACACTGGTGTAGATTTAGAGCACATATTCCCAGGAGATGTTTTTATATAAATTATTAATTACTTTAAACATACATCCATAAATTTATAGAATTAACTTGGCAGTTATCGTCTACCATAGGGATTGAGTTTTGTCTAAACAAGTTTTAGATTTTGTGATACACAATTCACCCTTACATTACCAGGCCTTGAAAACACCATTGGCTTACTTTACATCTCCATGTCAATGGTAATGAGAGAGTCAAAGCATGTTTGAATGTAAGATGAAGAATTGATGAAACACTAAGAGAAGAATTAGTCAAAGTTGATAAGTACATGTTTGTCCTTCTACAGCTTATGCAGAGTAACATGGGGCTGGGTCCGGGCCTATGAGAGAGGAGATGAACACGGCTTCTCATGGAAGGCACTCTACATGGTGCTAGATGAGGCAACACTGACATTCAATGGGGATGCAGAACTGGTAAGATAAAGGATAACAATTCTTCATGAATACTACACTGTTAGAGACATTGGATCATTCAAGCCTCTTGGCTCAATCTAGAATGAGTACTTAAATTCCTATTCTGAAATAGTGGTATTATTTATGTGTCTTTGTCACATAACAATTATTGGATGATTTATGCCTCTTGGTACAAGTGTAATGCTCAATCTAGAATGAGCATTTAAATTCCTATTCTGAAATAGTGGTATTATTTATGTTTTGTCACATAAAAATGATTGTAAATTATTACTGTTTGTATACTAGTTTTTATTGCATGCTAAGAGATTCTCTATAGAATTCCCAACAATAGGGTAAGATCACTTGAATATTACAACTTTTCAATGTTGATCAGTTTATCAAGTATTTTGATATTGATGTTGTTGTGAAGCAAAGTGGAACACACATTGAAGTATAGAAAGAATACAAAAACACCTCAGTATGATCTTTAATGATGTAAATATAAATTGTATGCCAGATAAACTACTGCTTTATGGGAATTGTGTGAATTACTTGTGAATAAATTCACACATTGCAAATAAAGAGTTCATGAGCTTCGTATATTTATAGATATAAACTCTGGATACAATATCTTGTGTAAACTTCACTTTATTGCTTTGAATTTTTCTTACAGATTGATCATAAGAAATCGGTGAAATGACAAGTTGTATCAAAACTAATTCTCATTTTCTAAAACCAGGGCCTTGAATACCTCACAGATCATCAGCTGATTGAAAATACTGTGGATGACATCGCGAAGTTCATCCACACAACAAACAGGCTTCATCGGAAATCGGTTCGGGATCTGCTTTCAAAAAGGTGAGGAATCATTGATTTTGGCTTGGTAAGGTGTTGTTGTCCTACTGCTGTAGATTAATTAGTTATACACAAGAAGTTATGCCAGAAAAGAATTATGTCATGGAATTTAAATCTTATAGGAATAACTTCAGTATCCTTGAATAGAAGCGTAACTAATTTTCAGGCTTGAGATGAGAGGGGTACGCAATAGAGTGCCATTGTATTATGTTTCCTATTTTAACAGTTATGAGTTATTTCACATTTGATGCATTCTACCTATAAACATGTACCAGTACATGATCTATTTGTTAAACTTTGATTTCGTTGCAGAACATTGAAAGCAGTTGTGCAGACAGATCTACTATGCAAAATAAAATGCTGCTTTATTGTATCTCTGTCGAAAATCCCGCAAAATGTGACAGTATGACTTCATGGATGAATAAGTCAAAATCTCTGTTATTCTTGCAGACAAGACATTCTGGAAGCGTTAATCAATCTCGATGACTATGCCAAGAAGTTCTTGCCAAACGCGCTGCGCTCTTTCTTCTCCAACGTGGACTCCCCGAGTGTGAGCAGCCGAGACCTGCATGCACTGCTGCAGAAGTTCGCAGAGAGGTTCATGGACTGCAATCCCGACTGTGGACTCACCAAAGGTATGAACCCTCGCTCTCATAAAGGGAAAGTCCACCCTGAAGTTTGGTTGGTTTTGATAATTTAAGCAGAAATGTGAAAGAAATGTATTAGTGAAGGTTTGACGAAAATAGGTCAAAGAAGAAGAAAGTTATGATTATTTTAATTTTTGAATTGTGTGATGTCACATATGAGATACTCTCCCATATGTTTTTGTGCTGTATGATCCAATGATTTCCTCTTCTTTTTTTTTTTGATTTTGATGAAGGAATTCATATTTTCCATAGATGTATGTGAGTGAAAACATGTGCCTAATAATATGTCTAATGATATATCAAATGCACAGGTAACATGGTTAATATCCTTTTGAGAAAATGAACATTTTCAAAAGGAATCGTACACAACATCATCTCGATGTTTAAAGAATGATATATGTGATTTCGATATGGTATGTAAGAAATCCTCCCGGGTAGTGCATGGTATGTTTTAAGATGATTAAACCAGAAGTTCACAAACTGTTGGATAGAAAAAATGTGTTTGGTAGATGCATTAGGGTAGATGAACAGATCAATCGGTTTCAGACAAATTAGCAATATATGTCACCTTGATATATAACAAATATTAGTGATTTTAATGTATTATGTAACAAATCATCCTAGTATTGCATGGTATTTTGAAAAGATGCTTAAATTTATCATCATTTCTGTTCTTGTTTCTTTTTAGAAAAGCATATTTGATCATGGACTCCTTTATTACATCTTACTTCCAAAAAAAAATGCACAAATTAATTCTTTAACAGATTCATTATAATCCCATTTGAAAAGAGGCAAGAAATTTGAATGAAAAAAACAACAGATTTTCAGTATGATTTAAAATCCTGTTTCCCATCCCTGTCCTCAGATGGCATCTGTATTCTCAGTTACTCCCTCATCATCCTCTCAGTGGATCTGACGAGCCCCCACGTTAAGAACAAGATGTCCAAGAGGGAGTTCATCCGCAGCGTCAGGCAAGCTACCCACGAGGCCGGCGACGAGCTCGCGGGACACTTGTACGATAACATCTACCTTGTCGGTCACATCGCCCCACAGAAATGGGGTGAGTAGAACGGAAGATGGTACTTTCTAAAAGAGCGCCATCTCTTGGTGGCAGTTGTCTCACCGATGCAAACGTTATTGCTATTGATTTCTGTTGAATCGCCTTGGTAGCCCTGTCGCCCAGCAGATAAAGTGTGGCTAGAATTCCCAAACACTGCCCTCTGTTGCTTATGTGTGATCTTGTTAGAGATAATGAAGGTGGACGGGACAAAAGCAGAGTGACTTTTTGTAGTTTTATATGATATGAAAGACAAGGAGAGTCTTTCTGCAAGATTTTGATCGCATAATGTAATACAGTGCTTGTGTATTGTCGTATGCAGCATGTTATGAGTGTCAATGGCAACGTCATTTTTTGTTATGATTATTGTATGCATGGGCTGCGTTAATTCTACATTTTTTTTTTGGCGAGGGTGATTGACCAATATGCAGCTGAATATTCTATGCCATCTGACACTGAATTCTTAGTCCTGATCCGGCTGCAGGAGCCGTACTTTGTAAAAGGATCATTTAATTTGGTGATATAAAGCTTACACAGGCCACTGAAAACTTCCAATGTGCATCAGCAACTGGGAAATGTTCTCACAGGGAACTTATCGTGTATTTGTTTTGATAAAAAAAAAAAAGAAATATGTTCAGGAGACCATTCTTAATTTTGTGATGTCTCCATATTTGTTCACAATAAAATATAAAAATGTTCACAAGTTAATGCTACATGTAGGAAATCAATTTTCTACTTTTAGTGAGCTCTTTGGAAATAAAAAGTAAGAATGAAGATTGAAAATGTCGATGTGAAGAAAAAATGTATGGTTTTCCTCAATCTTGCACAACAAAAGATCTCTCTTACAAATTCTGATAGCTCATAATTTTGCACCACATGTGGGTTTTTCATAATTCACAACACACACTGCCATTAAAGTGCTGCAAAAGAAATGCTTATCACTGCATTACTATAGTGACATAAATGTAAAACAGGAGCTATGCTGCGCACAAATTGTCAGATGTTACATGCCTCTTTCTATTTCCGCGAAACTACTTAAGGCATGTTGAATTCAGACTTGATTAAAGATGTTCACGTTTGATTGCGGATTCAAAAAAGTGCATGCATAACCAATGTGGTGACACATAATGCAATGTAATTGATTATTAATCAGGGCATATTATTGAGACAAAGGTTGAAAAGTAATGTTGACTTTCTAGATTTAGGTCCAAATTGTATGAAATGACAAGCGTAAAACTTTCTGCTGAGGTCAATCAGATTTAATCCATGGGGCTTTCTTCAAGAGTATGCATTTGGAATGATGCATCGATAGTGATAAAACAAACAAGATTGATCCAAGTGTGAAAAGGGATCACTCTGTAAATTTATAAATTGTAATGAGAAAAGTAACAAATTATTGAAATTATAGTATGTGTACAAAATTCAGTGAAGTCTTTCAATTTCTGTCATTTGGTCACAAAAAATTCAAATATTATGACAAAACTTGTTGATACATGTACATGTTGTTATTTCTGTGCATTGGTTCTTTTAAAGTGAAGCTTGTAACATTTAAAATCAGCACACTGACTTGACAATCGATACATTAACATAGTTACTGTGTGGGTACTTTCTGTGTTTCTTTCCCAATTTCAGAGAAAGCTTTTTAAAATTAATTTACATTGATACTCTTCAATGCGACTGGAACCTAAAACTATAGTCTTAATCTGTGCATGGTATTTCACTGAATATGAAGCCTGTTGTATGTGCATGTGTAGATTGACTAAAGCAGAAAAAAATGCTTGGAAATGACGTTTATCATTTTTGCTCCGACAGGCTCTATAATTAAAAAAAAAATACTGGTCATATATAATTGTGCCTAATTACCAGATATATATTTCAGAGTTTTTATCTCAAAGCTGCTATCGTGCACATTTTCTGTATATATTGTGTAATTGCACTGCACATAGAGTTCTTGATTGTATATTATGATATGAGACGCTTGATTATTGTTGACCTACACTACAGATCAAAGGAATTGGCAGAGGGAAAGGGAAAGGGAAGAAACTAAGGGAAGGAGTCTCAGTTTTAAACCACGGTATATTTTGTCCATTTCAGCATGAAACATGATGCATTAGCCTAAAGTGCATTGTGTTTCATGCTGAACGAGACAAAATATACAGCGGTTCAAAACTGAGGCCCTTCCCTTTCTGCCCTTTCCTTTTCCCTATGCCAATCCCTTTGAGCTGGAGTGTATGTTTTAAAATTCTTTCCTTATAAGTCGGTACTAATACAGACCAGCACCTTAATGAACAAAGCATGGAGTGACAATGTCTTGATAACACTTTATTTTGATTTGGTGCTTCAACAAATCCTCTTGTAATGTATTAGTGTTGTATTTCTTCATAAAATACTGTACTGGGAAGACAAAAAGTCTTCAAAAAGGTGATCATGAGCAAACTTCTTGCAATGGTCTTAAATTCATGTATTGTCCATTTTAGAAACTTGCTGAAAGTTATTTGCCCTCAAATGATCCACATTTGGAGTAATCAGTGATAAAATCACAAATCCTCAAAATGTTCGGCCAAGGAGATTGCTCACGATCACTTTTTTGAAGACTTTTTGTGTTCCCAGTACAGTATATTCCCTTTAAACATGTACACATGTGAAATGGAAATTCAAGTTTTTGTGACCTGGATTTCGGCTTTGCAACCTACCATTGTGAAAACAAGATGGGATAAAAAAAAAAAATTGGTTTATTTTTTTATAGTTGGCAGGGTAAAAATATGAAATTAATGTAGTATGGCCATATACATGTATCATAAAAACAGTGTGTGCTTTTATTCAGCATTGTCACATGCTAGCTACCCACAAGGTCTATTGTTTGTGTATTGATATATACAGTAAAATGTGTCTATTAAGCCCTCCCTAATGAAAACAGGAGAAACTGTGTATGTGCAAACTACTGTGAAGGAATAGACAAATTTGATAGAAATTATTATTTTATTTCAACTGTTTTGCATAAAACAAAATTGTTGTGTTAAGGTAAAACCACAACATTCTATGCAATTTCTGTTTGAAATATTGAGGAAATAAGTTGCTTTCTTTGCTGTATCCCTATGCACTGTATTGTGGGTAATATGCATGTGGCCTGTTTCCTGTAATATTTTATTTCTCGGAAAATAATCTTGATTTTTGTCATACTGTTATACACGTTATGCACTCAAACTTATAGCAGACATGTTTGTTTTTAATGCTATACTGTATAGTAGTCTTATAATGGATTTTTAGTAGATAAGAACAGTAAGGGCTTGCAGTGAATATATATTACAATCATGTTTTGTTTTCTCAAGAAGTTGAACATTGTATAATAGTAAACATAAAATTATGAGAAATATGAGAGGAAAGTGTGAATTGTTTTTAAAAACACTCTACTGTAAAGTCAAATACAGCTCCACTTTCATCCATCTAATCGCTATTTGTGAACAACGAACTGTGCTATTCTCAAATTTGATTATTTCTGCTGCATATTCTTTGTAATATCAATACTGTATGACTATGTACAGTAGTGGTTAGAAGAAGCTCTTTAACTCTGCTCACCCCTCATACTAAATAAAAATATTCATATGAAATATAATAGTAATAACACAATATAAAATACTGCCAGTAGTAATTTTTTTGATAATAAGCAGTGAATATATCAAAATGAAAAAAAATCGAACTATGATTTTATGAAAAGTTCTGCAAAATTCATTATGTATGAATGATACATGTAAATCTACATCTTAATCATTGGTTAGTTCTACCCACAAACACCAAACAGTTTCATGATTTATTAGAATGTATGTAAATTTGCTCCCACATTTAACAAACAAGTTAGAGTCACAATCATTATTGTATTTGGGAGCTATATTGCCCTATTTCTTTTTACTGCTCTCTATGTTATTAACAACTCTGATCCAATTCCCAAACTTTCATCACTTTTAAGCTTTCCTCACCATACTTTGTTTGAGAATATGATGCTCTATCAGATTGGTATTGTAGTGTGGTCAGGTATCTCTGGCAAAATAAACAGTTTGTAATATCAAACTGTCATAGGTTTGTGAGAAGTCATGGTCGATTGTAACATGTATGATTTCATCAGCTATAGAAAGATGTCTGGTTTCATCATCTATAGTAAGCATTGAATTTGAGTGTTTGCAGTGCTATGACAATGTATCTCTTGCATTATTTTACCTTTACATGCAACATTAGTTTATCATCTTATTAGTGCAATATTATAATAAGTAGTTAATATGTACAGGAAAGAAATACTGTAGGCCTCTTGATAATTGCAACATTTGTAAGGATATAAAGGAATTATATAGTTTGGTTTACTGTATGTTTCTAAAACTGCCATAATTTCTTATAAAATGAAGCTAATGTTGCTGTTGAATATTGTACTACTGCTATATGTTTAATAGAAGATATATGTATGTACTGTACTGTATTGTTGTATTTCCTGTTAATGTATGCATAGCATGTTAGTGCTATTACATGTGTGTTACATTGTGTGTTTAACATGCTGTATTGTGCAGCCAGATAATGAAGTATTAACTTGAATATGTTGATACAATGATAATTTTTATCGATAATGCATACTATGTTTCAAAATGTTGACAATTCTGGCGCCAATATTTCTTAACATTGCAGACTTTGTCAACTAGATTTGGATCGATCTGCCCCACCATCTCAATAAAATGGGATTATTAAAGGCAATCATATAAATTGCAAGAGTAAATACCTACCCGGATACAATTTGAGTTTGATGATAACTGTACTATGAACCTGTACATGTACCTCATAAACCCAGCCCATATTCAGAACTGAGTTTTAATGCAAACAGTGTACTAAACCTGGACTCACTTTATGGGACATCATATAAAACAACCTGAAACATTATTATTGATTCAATATGATTTGATTTTGTCCTCAGAATCATTATGGTTTATTGAGTTTTTGTCCACAAAATAATTGCAGCGAATGATTACAGTGATCCACTTTTGTAATTCTGTGATGCAAATCAATGATGTTGTGACAGCATCATATGATTTACGGTTACAGTTTGATATTCTGAAGATTTGTTATTCCGAAGGTTCTTAATTCTGAAACATGTAAATTGCCTATACCCCGATGCTCGTTTGTCTGAAAACGAAAAAGGGTTCGTTAATCCGAGCATTTGTCGTGTAACCTTCAGAATAACGAGTGTTTCCCTGATTTTTTTTTTGCGCTCCATAAAGTTAGTGTACATTTAGTACACTGTGTGAGTTGAACCACCATCGTTAATACAGGCCATTGGAACATTTAATGAAAATAAAAGCTGAAAGTATTCAAGTCATAAAAGTTGAATAGCATGAAGGCATATAGAAAGCCAATGGGTTTTTCAAGGCCTAGTAACATATGGATTAACCCTGTCATTACCATTGGGATGAGGATATTAATCCAATGGGGCATTCAAGGCCCAGCAATGTAAGAGTTAAGTATCTACTATGTGCCTACATTCAAGGTAAACCTATGTGTTGTTGTTGGTTTGTTTTTAATGTGGGACGTGGGTGCGTCTAAACGGCATCAACATATTGGATAAATATGTAATGTAAATTTTATAAAAGGGGCAACTGTGTACTTATGCAGGAAGAAAAACAGAACTTCCTGATTCATCTAAAAACAGAAGAAGAAGAATATGACATGACATGCAGTTTGGTACTGGTACTCAAGTAAACTACATCCAACCTTATTCACCACATTAAGATGTACACCAGGAAAAAAGATCTTATATACCAGGTTGAACCACAGTATTCAGTTCAACCGACAGGTTACTTAAATGTTGTGATGATAATGTGCATTTATCTTCAAATTTTCAGTAGGCCTACATTTTATTAGCAAATTGTGATTTATTTTCTTTAGCGGTTATACATTTTCTGTGTGTTCAGTGTTATGCGTTTACCTTATGTATAAACAGTGGTTAATGTCAGTTTTTCCATTGAACATGTGCTAAAGGTGTGTGGAAGTCAAACCATCTACATGTATTATATACTGTGTTATTCTTGCCACTACATGACCCAGACACACACACACACACACACACAAACAAACACAAAACCTAGTGTAGACGAGTGTCTCTCAAAAGATATATGATATCTGTCATACAAAATGTACAGAAATGTTTTATTGCAAATGTTATGATTGCACAATATTGGGATAGCTTGATGAAACCTTGATGAAACTACTGCAGGACTATAAATGGATAAATGTGTTGAGGTAGTTGACATATTGTGAAATTGTCAAGTGTTTCATTATTTTTTATATCATTTCGTAATTTTTATTTTATTGCCTTCATAACAATACTGTACATGGGAAACATACACAAAAGTTGGGCTTATATGTATAGCGGCATATATGTGTAGGTAATGTTTTTCTAAAGGACCATAAATTCTTTTTCAATCATTCATAATTACTTTTATTTCATTATAGGCTTGCCAATCACAGCTGACCTTGTTTCATTTTTTTTTTTTTTTTTTGGAGGGGGGGGGGGTTAAAAAGTTGTTTTTGTTACATAAATGAGATCCACTCCCACTCCTCATTACATTCACATAGAAGAATTGAATTGATTTAAACTTGCCTTCCAATGATATTGATAATAGCTGTCCGTGTAATGTTTGTGATATATGAATATTTGACTGACCTAGCAACATTGAATATGCAAACCACTATTGGTCAAAATTAAAAACAAAGCTTGGGAATAGGTGAATGGAAATGCCCATGAAATACACCCATGTCATCAGAATGTTTAGAAAAAATGGTAAATTAAACATGATCATGTGCTTTAGTACATTGTGAAATGTTCATGTTTTTCTGAGCAAACTCAAACTGTACATTTATATTATATATATATCTCAGAGTGATAGAGTGTACATTTGCTGTGTACTAATAGGCCGATATATGCTTTGTGTTTGATACGACCGCATCCTATTTTCAGAAGAATGCCTGTAGAATAAAATATATCAAAAGTTCTATCATGAAACACTGAAAATCTGCAAGTTTTGTGTGTGTTATTGTATGATTTAACCCTCTCAGTATCAAGTCACTAAAATTCCAGTTAGTTTGTACACATATGTGTGGCAGTGGTATGAGAGAGATTCTTGGAAGATGGTGGGAGTGAAGAGAGAGAGGGGGGGGGGGCGAGACAGATATGGTAGTGAAGAGAGGGACTGGGAAGAGAGAGAGAGGGGGGGGCACTCCCAGTGAGAGCCCACGCTATGATCACCGATGTTCACTCTACCCTTATAGTTTAGAACCAGTTGTCTTGGCAACATGCCAATATGACGTCACACTTCAGTAATCTATTAGACCCCTGTTCCCTCTACCCACCCCCCCCCCCCCCCCGGATTATTGTACCCTCTCTCTTTTTAGTATAAAAATAGTACCATCTTTTCATTATCACAACAATGCACAAGGCCGGATCAAAATGAGGTATTGTGCAGGGATAGGTCTATAATGTAATCGTTTTAAGACTTGCAAAAATACCCCTCCTGTGGTTAAGGAATGAAAATGGAGAGACGAATTTTGACTGGTTACTGGTTATTTTTTTTTAACAAAAAGCGCCTTTAACAAATGTGTTGTTTGACCATTGCAAACCTTTATGTTCCTGGTCCCTGATCGAGAGCAATAATGTACTCCTTAAAATGTATTATTTTGCACCTTCATTCACACCGTACAGGTAATGTATTAAAATGATATGTCAGCGCAACCCTTTTCAACTTGGCTCGAGTCTGTTGTTCATGAAAACCTATGCTACCTTAACTACCTTAACACCAATGTTTATTTGTATGTTATACGCCTTTGCCACGAATTGTAATCATATGTATTTAGTGGGTTAAATAGACATAAATTCCATCGATGTCTTGGTTGAGTTTTTGGTTGCTGTAGGAGACGAATTGTAACGCGCTGTGGTATGCACATTATAGGATACAGCTGAGACGACGCGTATTATTTTGAATGTTTACTTTTGCATTGTTGACCACTGTTATGCAGGGTTTCTACTAATAGACCGGGTGGGGGACCGTAGTCGTTTAGCGAAAGTAGGAGAAAGCCCCGACAGATCCGGGTGGAAATGTTGGGCACTCTCCAAAGATACCCAAATGACCACTAACTACATTTCAAAGAAGTGCCCCCCTACACACATATACACACACACGTACACCAAACGCCCCCACCCCCCTCCTGAAATAATGATGATGCTAATAAAAAAAAATGTCACACGGATACATAATTTATAGTAACTCAAAAGTTATTAACCCAGCTTTAAAATCCTCATTTTGCTTTCGAGTTGTATTCCTTTTGTTCCCCTTCCACTTCTTTTGTATTGTTTCTTAAAATATGCCTATTTGGAATACCATTATCATCCATTCTATATCAGCTAGGCCAACATCGATAGATTGTGCCGGAATGACATATTCAATCTCAAATATCATCAATAATGATTATAATCCCAATATTCTATGCATCTTTATTTCAATTGTGCTGTTTTGTTTGTATGATCGTTATCTCGGCATGGGGTAAAAAACTCACATTTCCTTTATCACCCGCCCCGTACTCCTCTCTCCCCCTTCTCTCCTCCCTCTCCCCTCCCGCAAATATCGGCACACTTATCATCCTACCACCAACAATCATTTTGTAAGCCGTTCCACTAAACTGACCCTCTTCAAGAGTCGCTCAAATCCCATTTCCAAACTTTGCAGGCTTCTTCTCCTTTGTGTCTAATACACTCTACTGGCTTACATCCAGTCTGAACCGTCGGGGTTTCTGTTCCAAATTTAGCAACAGTTCTGGAGCGTCTTTTTACGGGATTGTTTGCTGCAAGCCTCCAGCGGTCGTTCTGTCAACACTGCGCCCGCCCGGCCGACCGATCCGGCTGGCAGATGCGTTAGCTTCCAGCTCCCTTAGTGATCCGGGTGTTTTGGAATCTCAACACTAGTCATCTTCAGCGCGCAGCTATCTTATTTGGTCCGTCTCGGCAAGGACATTTCATCGGTCCTTAGTCTAAGCACGTATAGAGCTCGGGGGTGCTTGACTTCGGGGCTATAAGGAGGTTTCATCGTCTTGGAAGCTGGGGTGAGCTGACATGATATGTAATCTTCAGATGTTGCCTAGTTTTTGACAACCCAAATTCATATCAAGTCAAACAGTGATTAACGTAAATGCCACGGACTATCATTTTGGAGCATTTTGTGTATATCGAACTGATAATGAGGAAGTAAATTGCGAAAAAGAGGACAAATTCGAGAACTTTGTTGGAGCTCTCTAAATGTGACTGCTCTCTTCGAGTGTAACGTGATCTACAAGGTAATTCAACTTGTTTGTTCTTATTTTTTTCCATTTAGTCTCAATTACGTATAGTTTTCGTTTGTTTGAAGAAGGAACGTTCATGTTTTATTTAACAAGAGTAGTCTTTTTAGTCATGAAGACTGCTCTCCCATAAAGAGCCGCGTATCCATGTCTATTTCCTTTTAGATTTTACTTCATCAATAATTTGTTTCAGTCTGTATAAGTTACAAGTTTATGACATGGATACATGTTTCAGTATGATTTTTGTTGGTGTACATGATTATGATGCAACTCTTTATTATGCAATTAATTATTATGAATCACTTCTGACTTTGTCAGGGAGTGAAGACGAGAAATATAGCTTATGTCCCTTTTTGACAGTTTACTGTATTTTATACTACTTATATGATAACATACATAATTACAATGAAGAAGTTTGAACTGCATAGCCTAAGTAAATTTATTACAGTGATGCGATATTATGATGTTGGTGTGGATGTAAGAGGATTGTAATATTATATATTACTTTTAAGGGCTCCTTAATTCAATTGATTCTCATCAAAAACTGTTATACTCGTGTCTCAAAAGCACAGGCAGCAGCATTTTGCTCTTCTTTTTAGATTCTTCTAAAGCATTAACATTTTGTTATATGCAATAGAAATCTGCAAAGAGTTGTAATAACACATAGGTCATGATCATCAGGATTATGGCGTCCTTTTTACGCTTTACGTTCAAACGTTATAGATATCGTATATCAAGAACGAAGTATAAACTTTTTTTTACAAATTAAACCGTCAGTTTTCCCAGATCTACCGTGGTTGATTATCACAGGATCCGTAATCATTGAAAACCCCATTCTGTTTTCATAACAGGGGTCATGATTTCGTTTGATTTCAACTACTTTTAACGACTCTAGTAATCTTAACCGTTTCTATTCCAAACTGATAAAAAAACTTATTCTACTACCAATATTACACCTATTGGTATTACTATTACTACAACTACTTCTACTATTTCTGCTACTTCTACTACTACTACCACTATTACTAAAACTACTACTACTACTACTACTACTACTACTACTACTACTTCTACTACTACTACTAATTCTACTACTTCTAATGCTTCTACTACTACTACTTCTTCTACTTGTACTATTTTTGCTATTACTACTACTACTACCACTAATATACCACCGCCACTATTACTAAAACTACTACTACTACTACTACTACTACTACTACTACTACTACTACTACTATACTACTACTACTACTACTACTACTACTACTACTACTACTACTACTACTACTATTACTACTACTACAACTAGCATTACTATACCAAAACTACTACTACTACCACCACTACTACTACTACTACTACTACTACTACTACTACTTCTACTACTACTACTACTACTACTACTACTACTACTACTTCTACTACTACTACTACTACTACTACTACTACTACTACTTCTACTACATCTTCCGTTACTACTACTACTACTACTACTACTACTACTTTTCCTTTACTTCTACTATTACTACTACTACTACTACTTTACTACAGCTTCTACTCCTACTTTTCCGTTACTTCTACTATTACTACTACTTCTACTACTACTGCTACTACTACATACTACTACTACTTTTCCGTTACTTCTACTATTACTACTACTACTACTACTTTACTACAACTTCTACTACTACTACTAATTTTCCGTTACTTCTACTATTACTACTACTTCTACTACTACTGCTACTACTACATACTACTACTACTTTTCCGTTACTTCTACTATTACTACTACTACTACTTTACTACAACTTCTACTACTACTTTTCCGTTACTTCTACTATTACTACTACTTCTACTACTACTGCTACTACTACATACTACTACTACTTTTCCGTTACTTCTACTATTACTACTACTACTACTTTACTACA